>SGJC01000115.1:0-22732 GCA_009887335.1 Henneguya salminicola | reverse complement strand
CTCATTGAAGTATAAATTTTGGTAAAAATAAAAATTAATCGGCATTTATTTTTTTTAGCGGCGCCGCCAAGCGGGGGGCTATTATTGTAAAGATGATCTAAAATATCATTTCTCGCCCTACCATTTGTTCTGTGTGCTTGAATTTAAACATCAGTCATTCGAACAAAGTGTGCGCCTGCTCCGAGGAGACAATGGAAGGTGGTCCTATTGTGCCATTCAGCCCAGTATTTTTTTAAGACTAATGTAACAACATCTTGCGTAATACTTATATATGTGAACAAATAGTATATATTAAATAAATATCTTCTCACATTCGTATGCAGATACTGAACCTGTGGGTCACAATATCGATTAGCCAGTTGAAATGTGAAAGAAGAAGGGGGAAAATTATAATTATTGCCAGCTCCTTTTGATTTTTTTATATCTATTTTTATTTTTTAATGAAATTAAAAAGGGATGACAACTTTTGGGAAGTCGGATAGTATCGGCAAGCAGTGCCCCTTGCTAAAAAATCATCCCACTAGTTCTAAATCAGAGCAACCTTACCCTTTTGGCCTTAGGTTTTGGGTGTTGAGCTGGTATTTTTGAGTTTTTACATAAATCAACCCTGCCAAAATATTAAACTCTATTATGTTTTATTCTTTCATTAATTAAGAATAAATCAAATCAAATATGGATTTTTAAGAGGTTAAAAATATCAAAAAAATTCTTTTTGAAAAAAAAATACTGCAGCGCGACTGCGCGGGTTGGAAAAGATTTGTTACATTTACATGGTTTTTTGGGATTTATCAATTCAAATTTTTAAATTGCTTATAAAATATTTATATTTTAAAAATTAAAAGAACGCCCCCCCCCCGACGCGCATTTCACCTCCTTTACAATATGTTGTTAATTGATCCGGGAAGATAAAAGTTGTTTTTCATCGACTCAAGTAAATCTGACCAATGATAAAAGGGATATTTCCCCTAAGGCTAACAGTCTGCAAGGAAATCGTTGATAAAATTTTATTGAATTTTGCCAACGCAATTTACAGAATTTGTATGATTTCTAAGTGAAATATTGTATTTTAGTGTAAACCAAGTGACTTCAGTTGTGCTTTTACAGAGGCTTGGCTTTGCATCTGCAACATTTTCAATCGTTTACAGTGCCATCCTCATAAATATCTATGATTGCCATAGCGTCAAAGCCTCCGTAATTATTATTTATCTGTTAATACATGCGATCTAAGGATGGATAATGATGTTGATTTCGTTCTATTCTATATCTCAACTCAAAACATTTTTCGCTCTTTTGCTTTTAGAGTTCACCTTGAATCCAAGTACCGGTTAAATGGTAGCCATGGTGGTATTTGTTTTTCCCCTATAGGTTCAGCCAATCTCGATAATTATCCCTTGCCCCCTCCAATTTATATGCGCAAAAGCTCTACACTCGCAGACACCCATCTTCATAAATATCTTGATTGTTTGATGCCCCTTTTGGTTGAGTTGCGCGTGATGCCCGTAATTTGACCATGTTTTGGGTCAACTGTCCAATTTTCGCACATTTTCAAAAATTAATTAATTTTGGAGTTCGAAATTAAAGGAGGGATAAATATTGAGTGTTCATCTCTGTATAAGTTGTGGGGAAACAATAGCATTTATTTCTTCGAAATATATTATACAGCCAAATTTGTAGCCTTCTGAAGCAATTGAATTTTTCACACGAATAAAAAATTCAGCTGGATAATTTTCTGCTTCAAACAAAAGAGCTTAATGTTTAAAAATTGAGAAAATAAGCCGCGCGTGCGCGAATACGGGACATAAGAGTATTATTCAATCCAAAAATATCTGGAATTAATTTTTGTATTTGTTCTGCAATGACTGCGCACCTGTCCTATTTGCATATAATAAAGTGTTAATTTTGATTTTAACTTGAATACGCGTGCGCAAAACAAAATCTATTCTTTCACGTACAAAAGCTTAAATTTCTTTTTAGATTCAATAATAGAATAAATTACTTGCATTAAATTTAAAAAAAACCCCTACGTACAAAAAAATAATTATTTCAAAAGTGAATCTTTTTGGATGACCTCAGGGGAGGCATAAAACTACTTTTCAACTCTGAAATTAATGTGCTTTACTCTTTTTAAAGAAGATATGTGAAAAGTAGACACAACGGATATCATCTTTTAATCATTCCTATTGATTTAATCTTACCATTTAAATACTCACAACGACTTACAGGAAAAAATATGTAGTTTCTTTATAAAATCAATATTTTCTCAAAATACATAAGTTTCGCAAGATATTTCTATCCTACGAAAATAACGTTAAAATGGAGCGGCATGTGGCTTTAGAATTTTGAATAAAGATCGTTTATATCTATTGTTAATTTCAGTTCCCATTTTTATTTTACTTTTTTTCAAAAGCAATAATTACTAATTATGTTTGCCATTAAATAGTATAAAAACATCAATTATAATTAAAAGGTAAAGGTGGGTTTTAGTAAAGATTAAGAGCCCCACAATAGAAAAATATATAAATTTACGTTATAACTTTTTACAAAAAATTTAATTGATCCGAATATTTTAATTTCTTTGAGATTAGTATAATTATATGGACTTATTTAAGCCATTGGTAATAAATTATATTTCAAATCTGTACATTGATTTACGAGATATGAAATATTATACTAAAATCAAAATTTTAAGCCGTTAAGAAATAAACTTGTAATATAATTCTATTTTGCGATTCCGAGACCGCATTGGCGTGTCTAATCAAAAGTTAAACCCCAATAAACTTAATGCCCATGGAATCAGTAAAAAAATGCCGGACCTTTCTAATTGATTGCGATGGTAGGATTCATGAAAACAAATAGGTGTGTTATGGAGAGGATCGAAGGTGATAGATGGTGCCCAGAAAGCTATTAAAAAATTACGAGCTGCGGTAGAAAAAAAAAATATATATAGGAATATAAATTAGCTTTCATTACTAATAACAGTACTAAAACGCGCGAGCAGTTCTTGGCGAAATTGAACGACCTGGGATTTGAGGCCCAGATAGTGCTAATTTATATTTAATTAATTTAGGATGAATGTTTCTGCGCGGCATTTGCTACAGCTAGATATTTAAAGTCTATAAATTTTTCGAAAGAGATTTATGTTATTGGATCCATTGGTTTAATTGAAGAATTATCAAATCACGGAATCAAGACTCGGTATTCTTCGGTATATACAGAAAATGACTGAATCGTAGAATGTACCAGAAATTACATCGGATGATATTGCTATTGTTAAATATAAGGATGTACTTCTTATGGCTAGACATTAGGTTGGTGCTGTACTTGTTGGACTGGATTGGAATTTTAGTTATTTGAAAATAGCAACTGCAATTAATCATTTGACAGACAATTCTGTTTTATTCATTGGAACTAACCCAGACCCAGTACTTCCTTCAACCGATGGAAAGTTTATGCCATGTTATTTCAATTTGTATTTATATATTAGGTTCTGGTTCTATGATAGCTGCAGTGGAGAAAGCAGCTGGTAGATGTCCTTTAATAATTGGAAAACCATCACATATTATGTTTGATTTAATTAAAGAATGGTTTTTTTGGGTTTTTTTTATTATAGTCTTGATCTAGACCCCTCTACCACCTGTATAGTAGGAGATCGGTTCATTTTTAATGCTAAATTTTAGAATGGAAACAGATATTTTGTTTGGGCGTAATGGAGGTATCAAAACATGCTTGGTCTTCTCCGGTGTGACATTGGAGATGGATTATGAAAATATGAAACTCAGCAAACTTCAAGGATTAAAAGAGATCCCCAAACATTTTTACGAGCCTGATTGTACATCTAAAACCTTATATCATTTTGTGGAGAATCTATTAACAAATTAAGAAACATTCTCTTATTTTAATTTAGCTTTTCGAATTTTCTTTATATTTTCGGGAATAATCGGGGTGTCATACAAACACACACTCGAGCCATTTTAATATAAATAATTTATGTGATAGCCATATATTTAAAAAAAGGGCTATCATATGTACCATGTAAATGAAGTTAACCGCTTGGGATCATCTTTAGAATAATAACCTCCCGCTTGGCGACGCCGCTAAAAAAAATTAATGGCGATTAATTTTTATTTTTACCGAAATTTATACTTCAATGAGTAACAAAATTATTTAAAAATGATTTAAATTACTTATCTGCAATTTATTATTCATTTAATGATATATAACACGTTTAACAAAAAAAATATCCTTTGAAATTTTGTTTAGCGGCGCCGCCAAGCGGTGGGTTATTATTCTAAAGATCAACCAACCGCTTTTTAAGACAGGCATAATTACAATTAATTTTATTCAAATACAAGCATAAAAAACCCCCAATGGTTAATAAATTTATTTCAGCTAAATTTCTGTTCATATATCATTTAATTTTGTTTTCCTCACAACATAAGGATCGTTAAAAAACTATTTAAAGGGGAAATGTTTTACACTCGTTGTGTAAGACGATGCCTTATTTTTAAGTCTCACATACATGAATATTAGAAAACACTCAATATTTATAAGGGCATGCTTTAATTAAATTATACGAAGGAGCACGAAGAACAAGTGTTTTGTAACCGATTTTTTTGACTTTTTCTCATCAAACACAAAATTTTTATTTGTTTTGATTTCGAAAATTAAATAAACATATTTAGAAACTGAAGTATACAAAGATGAGCCCTTTTTTTTAAATAAACACCAACCGTCACAACTTTTTAATTCGCACGCGTAAACAGATACTTTAAAATTTTACTGTTTTTAACATTCCAAATATAACAAGTTAAATTGATATTAAGGCCCATGTATTTTCATAAAGCGCGACTAAGATGCATATTGTTCTGATACCTGAATCACATGAGAATAATTGCCCCTCCTTTGTGAAGGACGACTGAACGGGCTAAAGTTTTTTTTTATATAGCCGTTTCTTTTATGGGGCCAAACATAATCTACATTTTTTTTAATCGTATAAATTTTTGGTATTTGAAAATATTTCATAAATTAAAATTTTTAATTTTGATCAATTCAATACCACCACCCGCTCGGCAATAATAATGGCCTGAAACGGCCTAAATATTTTTTAATGTTATTATTTATAATTTTAAAATCTAAATATTTATTTTTGCTTGGACCATTTTGATCAGTTGAGAATTTCATATTTTGTAAAACATGTAAGAAAAGAATCAAAATATATATTGATCCAATTTCTAATTATTTATAACATATTATTTCAGAAGAATATGCAATTTAATATCTTATATCAAAAAATATACTAGTGCCACCACGTGTGAAAAATTGGAGCACAGAAAAGTTCCCTAACAAGCAACATATTGGAGGTGCTCAAGAAAAAAATCGTAGGTTCATGCGTCGAATTAATGATGGAACTTTTTTTAAAAAAGGTAAATTGTCATTTAATAAAATTTTCATGTTAGCCTATTTTTGGTTGTGTAGATCAAAAAGAGAGCAAATGATCACATTAAAGGTGCACTAAAAATATACCGCGTTCGAATATAAAAAAGCTCGGGGAAAATTAGTAACTGATAGTTTCTGTTTGATCCATTTGCAGAAAGTAAGGCATGAAATCATGGGCGAAATTGAGGAATCTAAACATGGGGAAAATAAAAACCATCCAGTTATATGTGCATCAGCCATAGGGGGAGTAGAAGGAAGCACAAGAAGAAACATATTTAAGATAGAACGGAAGCTACTTTATAATCAATTATATGTTCTCATTCGCTTGCGCATTCGATCGTTATAACCGATTGCTTTTGCAGTAATCCGAACATAGAGAGTTCATTTAGACGTCGAAGAGTAAACCACTCCATTGCGATTTTCATTTTCTAAATTTCACATTAATACAATTAAGGGTCCTGGAAAATTGAATAAATTATATGGAAAAAAAGACTGTTGAGAATCTTCTTGGTAATCTTAACGGCAAATCTGAAGAACAACAAAACCCTAAACAGATGTCTGGAATTTTTTATTGTACGGTTGATCTCAAATAAATTATATTTGAATAGATGATCTGTTTTAGCTTTAAATTATGATTTTCTTAAGAAAATGATGATATTTTTAAATTTATTAAATAATATAATCTATTGTTGCCGCCGTGTGATGCGGGGGCCGGGAGTGGCAAATAATGAACTTTAACCTTTAATTATATTTAGAATAAAAAATTCACATTTTAATAAATTATAATAATATTAACGTTATCGTTCAATTCCCTCCGGTGCATGAACTTAATATTGAACTCCTCAAATGTGCTGATCTGTCTCTTTCGTTTTAATTCGAAATATTTTTATGAATTTTTTTTTGGGATTATTGAAAACAAATTGTAGTTGAGATTTTGGTCATCAAACGGGGATTATAAATTGCGGGGGGTATGCAGATGAAATTTCTTTTCTATGTTCTTTCTTCAAAAATATAAATCGATCTTGCGTAGAACTTTACTTAACGGTTTCCAATTGAGTCGTTATCGAATATTTAAGGGGATAATAGGCGGTTTGAAATAAGCTTTAATAACAAATGGTTGAGGCAAGAACTTTACCGACCATCAGTTACAGTTGTGGGCTAGAATAATTTCATCAGGGACATATATATTAATCCTGTTGAGAATAATTCAAACCCAATTGGCGGCTTAGGGGGAGACCTGCTGATTGACGGATCCTAATTTGTCAAAAGAAATGTAATGTTGGCGGAATATTGTGCAATAGAAATATATGGCCAGTCGGATGAATGCGTTGACGAAAGCGGTCAAATATTTATGGAATTGATAACAGGGCGTAAGAGTCAAATTTTAACTGACATTCTGTGAAGAAATGTGCGAGAATATTCGATAATACACACGAATGGTGGTTGGGCTGTAAATTTAATTTTCGAAAGCTACAATTTTATATACAAGATTGAGAGCCTATTAAAAATGTTTTTTCAGAAACTGGTGTTTCCACAAACCTCGTAGAGGCGACCAAGGGCGTGTGTAAAATAATGTTTCCGTTAATCCGGAATAAAATACGAGACGTGGTATTTTCATATTTAAAAAAATTTCTATTTTTTCTTAAGTTTATTTAGCGCTGGGTCTAGCGTTACACTGATGTTCCCTAGTCTATCCTATTAATCCGTTGGAAATCTTCTCAAGGGTATTGTTTGAACACTCATCAGGTTAACTAGTTTCTAAAATGCATCGCTTTCCTTCAGTTCAAAATATAATAAGGCAGTAATTAATGGTGGATCATAATGGCCAGTCGTTTTCCATTTTCAATGTACTTTTCCATGTTTTGTGACGAATTTCATTGCAACTAAACATAAGACTTTTGTAAATTAGAACATATCCGGCATTGGATAGCGGGTGGTTTTAAAATTGCCGTCCTCTTATTACTTTAATTTTTTGTATTGTTATTACAAATTATTGTTCTTTTTTTTATTTATTAATCTGCATTTTTATAAAATGCAATATTACTCAAGCAGTTATTTTATTTACAGTATCAAAAATATAATTGATGAATGAAACGTGCATTTTTTTTATAAAATAACTATATTTACGCAATAAATTATGAATAGTATAGTTTAATATGTTGTATAATTGATGGAAATAGATGGGCGTAGAATGTATTCCTTTAATGAGGCTTTTCAAGTTTAGATAGTCTTTTGCTAATATTTAGGGCGGTGGAAAGAAATCTTTGCTAAGCCTATCGTCTAATATTTATGTGAATATATAATAGTTGTTTTAACACACGAAATTAATGGCGGGATTTTTTTTTACACGTATGTTTTAATAGTTCTTATTTCAAAATAGGCTCCCCGCTTATCGAATATTATGATTTTTTTTGTACTTGGACTGGATGTATAAAACCTTACTGGTCGCGTTTAAGAGGAGCTTCACGGCCCCCTACCCTGCCTAATGCAGAAGCCAGGTAAGCACCACTGACAAGATTTAGTGGTAGTTTGGAGGTCACACTTAACCTCTTCCCTCTAGGAACGCCGTGCCACAAGGGTATTGGCTCTCTGGTCAAAAATTATGATCGACCCTTGTTTGATATACTCCAATATTAGTGATATCAAAACTTCTGCAGACCTATTTGGCCCAAAAACCATAAATTATTTATGGGGTTTCTCTTTTCTACGCCTTTGAATATACAATTGACATCAAGGCTCCTCCCTTTATAGTTTTTTGGCTTATAAAAAAAACTCTCGTGTATTTTCTTGACTACCCTTGGCCCCCTCATCTCGGTAGATATTATCGCCAGGTACTTCATGCTTATATCCCTAACCTATATAAAATGTTCAAAATGGTAAATAGCTGATTTCTTTACATGATTAGGTTGCAATAAATGCTTGTGAAAAGCTTGGAAATGTCAAGATGTTCGATACACTTTCAAATTTTCACACAAGCGTGGAAGCAACGATATTTTGGCTAAAGGTAAACTGACCATGTTTGAACCCTGTCGCAATTGATGGATTTATTCTGATTTTTCAGAAAGAGTAATGCAAACGAATTCCAATTGATAATGGTAAGTTTCATATTTAAAATATACATTTAACATATTTTTTGTTTTAAGCTGTAATTTTGACCTACGAATAATATATGTGTAAAGAGAAAGTATCAGTATTCTGGCATATATTGTTAAACTGGGATAATATTAATGAATATAAAATTTGTTTTGATGCGTTAAAATAATAGATAGTATCTGTATGCACAGTGCAGTAAATTCTACTATGATTAAAGAATTGTTCGACTCCAGAAGAAATTGAACCTTAGAAAAATATAAGTAATTTTATTATAAACTGATAATAGCTTAAAATAAGGCTTTACGCTCAAAACGAAGGATATCTTGAGATGAAGAATAAAATATGAAGCTTAACTATGATAAATTCATTAAAATTTTTTGATTGTCACTTTTACATTTTTAGTTTCTTGAGCGCCATATTGATGGCAGGTTGGCAATTTAAACAATTTAGTGCCTATAAAAAGATAGAAAGCACGCCTTTTCGCTGCTACATTTTTTTCATGATAAATTAAAAATATTTATATTTTCAAGTAAAGACTCCATTTTATTTAATTGCGCATGTGCATCAATGTCGAATCCGTTCGCCTCTAACAGACAACATTTTCAAAAATCCAAGGCATCTTTACTTTTCATTTTAACTAACACACTGACGTCAGCTATGGGGAATTTTCTCTTAAAAAAAATAAGATAAAATAAAGCGTTGTATAATATATTAAAAATTAATTTTCAAAAAAGTTCAAAACGTTATAGTTCGTTTATGATAAAATTTTACCTTCGAAATGGCAAATTATATTGCTATGAAATTTAACAATATCATCGAGTTTAAGAATATAGCTCAAATAAAAGTCAATCAAATTCGGTCTTTTTTATATTTAAGGATGAAAAAAAAAATTTCCCGCCATTAATAATTTTGGGGACATAAAAATAAGTTTCGAAAAAATCGCCGAAAGCCGAAAAGGTATTTTTCAATGAAAAAATTAATATTAATTTAATTGTTGCAGCTTCCATGTGTCAAATTCCATTGTGTTGAAATTCGCAGCGTCGGTAACTTCCCTGTATCGAATTACGGCAGAATTTTGACGAATGTCTCTGCATCGGTCAGAAAAAAATTCCAATTCAGATCTGATAACTGAAACGAATGCACAGATGTTTGGATGAGAGTTCATGAAAAAGTCTCCGAGGCGCCTATTATAACTATCCAACGCGTTATTTGTTCTTCCTTGTATATTCAAATGTCTTTTGGGATAGATTACTGAATAACTGCCGGGTTGCGCGGGCGCGGCTTTTCTAATGGAGAATATATTAACGTTTTCCAACTGAATAAATATGTTAAAATGAAATATATTTATTTTAGGGGTTGGAAGGGTGGGGATTTATCTGTTTGAATATTGATTTAGTTTTAAAAATATATAGCCCCCCTCCTTCATGCAAAAAGGCGACTTTAACACGTATGGTGCGGATGCCTCAATCCCCCGCGTAAAAGTCGCCACTCACCCTGAGACGGGCAACTGAACGAGGGAGGATTGAGTCATCACGGTCATTGCAAAGCCCATTTTATACGCGGGGCCATTATATTTTCATTTATTTGTACTCAATGGATGTTAAAATATTTTTAATTTTCGTTTAGTTTCAAACTTGTTTAATATTTATAGCTGTAAAGTTTAGGTTGATAGTTATTTTAATATTTAATCAATCAGATAATTGAGTAAAAAAATATTCACTGTTTTGTCTTTATATATTACAAATATTTCAATGAAAAAATATTTAGAGTACCTCTAATATATCTTGCCTCTATATGTTATATTCTTGCGGTATTGGTATCCGAGATACTCAAACTTGGTTTGGCGTGCTTCTATCATATCAAAATATACAATTTTGGCGGTTTTCACCGGTTAGTACATCTATCCACACATCAACATGTCCACCGGTATGCTTGTGATTCACAGAAAATCTAAGATCCTATCTTCTTATATCGAGGTCCTATCCACATATCCAAAATTAGGGAATTCAATAAATTTGCAATATTTTCGATAATTATGTATTAATTTCCTAAATAAGGTACCCCTATCTATAATTGATTTGTTATTATATATGAATAACCTTTACCCCCCCCCCATATCTACTAAAGAGTTAAGTATTTACGAATGATCTTGTAATAGAACAAAATATTGCTGTTTATAAAAATATTTCAAATTAGAATTTTATTTTCTTAGAACATATGAAAGAGGATTTTGTAAATAAAAATTTAACTTCAACAAATAATTAAAACTTTTAGAAAGTAAAAAATGATATACTATGCACAGAACTAACTAATCTAACATTATGAAAGAGCTATAGGGGCCTATTATAGGCTCTTTTACAAGCCTATTCAAATTTTTGTAAAGATGAAACATTTACATAGCTACAACAAAAAGGAATCAAAAAAATCATGAAATATCCATATTTTATTAAACTAAAAGGTATGCATGAAATTTAAGCCTTCTCAATATCTTTGACGTATAAAATCATGAGGCTATCAAATTCTGGTTAAAAAAAATCATTAAATATATGGGAAATTGTACCGTATGTTGGTTAGGACTAGAAACAGTAATTTAAAAACAAATATTAAAACTAAAATTCTAAACAAAATTATTTGTTCTTTTTAGGAAGAGAATCCCCTTTCTTTTTCATTTTTATGCCTGCCGCTCTAACTTCTTTGGATATTTGAGATAAAGATAAAGGGAATCTAAGTTTTTTTTGCAACTCGACCTGAGTTAATGATTTATATTTTGCGACTATTTGTTCTATTTCATAATGTAATTCACTTTTATCTACTTTTTTCCGACCAGGTTTATCGAAAACATCTCGAAAACAAGGATCTTTTTCATGGTGATTTTCTATTTTTTGGATTGCTTTTACTACGGTGGAATAGCTCAATTCGGTAAGCTCAGCGAGCTCTGAAGCCGACATGTCAGTTTTAAAATTTTTTATGATTTCAAATTTATCTTCGTTTATCAAAACACGCTTTTTTCGTTTTTTTTCTTTAGGCATAATAAAATATATTATATATGAATTCTATTATTATTTTTTAATATTCGATCAAATTTATTTGTTAAATTCTCTACAAAATCAGAAGTAAAAATAAGAAATGAAACCAACTTTGAGTAATAAAAAAAACGAACGCTTACTTCTTTTCAATTTTCTTTCAATTGATCAATAAGACGTTTCTTTATTTTTATTCGATAATAAAATGAAATAAAAGGTTCATATTTGATTAATCTAAAAAATAGTGAAAGAATTTTTTATTCTAATTGTTGCAGAATAATCGAAAACAAAAATATATTTATTTTGTGTCAGATTTTTTTTAAGAATATTTAATAAGAATAAAGGGGTTGAGGATGTGGCACTTTTAATCAAGTTAAAAATTTCAACTTTTTTTTTAAAGTACGCAGCTGTTGCAATCACAAAAAAATACTAGTTTAAGAAATTAGCAAAAATTCGATTTAATTATTTGCGAAAAATCACGATGTCAAATAACCGACGACTCTCCAAAACTACTTCTATGCGTATTCCTGGCATTGAGAAATTCAGTCACTTTTTATTTTACCCGTCTGTTACCAACCTGAACCTTTTATATTCGGGGGATATTTTGATACATTGTGAACAAATTTATTGTTCCTTCAATAAACCCACATGACGGGAAAAGAGCATCACTTTAATTTCTCATTTTGAGATATAAAAAAAACAGGTTTTTTTAAAAATTTTTAAATTTTGCCAATAAAAAATGGAGCAGAACCTCGATTATCCCGAATAAATATAGATCAATATAATCCATATAATCAAGCGAAGGAAACAAATATCTCATAGCAATCATTATCATGCTAATATATATAAAGTATAAATTATAAATTAGGGCTTGCTAAAAAAAACTAAGAATTGACTTTTTTTAAAGTTTTTCGTTTTTTTCAACGCAGCTCAATTTCGGGTTTCTTTGAAACAAATATGTTTGCTGAGGATGCTCTATACTTAGTTCTAACCACTTTAGGGATATATCTAGTTATTGGCGGGTTCAGAATGTGGGACAGATATTCCAATCTTCATTAATTTCTTTTTTATGTTTGTGATCTTTTCGTGTGTGGGTAAATATAATTTAGCCTCAATAATTTGTTAATCATTCAGAATTTAGAATCAAGGATCATTTTGATCACAATTTAACTATTTAGAGGCATCTGCATTATATTCAGATCTTTTTAAAAAATTTTTGAGTCCATCTATCATAAAGTTTATCGGTTCCGAATACACATGGCCAGCGTTAGTGTCACTAGAATTTTTAAAAATTTTCAATGTTGACGTATTGGCAGAATTGAAAATTCGGCAACCAGGTAGTACAATAGTCTGTTTAATTATTTTCGACCGGTAACAATCATTGTCGAAGGATATGATATTGATATATAGGCTCGAATGTTTTAATTTACAACTGACCCCTTCGATGTATTATAGGGGGAGAATTTTTAGACTTGAAATTTCATTAATTAAATTTAGGTATTTTATTGAAAAGTGAGATGGATCAGTATCAAGTAATAGCAATACTTCGCTTTTTATCAATAAAATATGGATATTCTTTTATTAATGATATAAATTGTTTATCCTACCTTCGTTAAAAAATTTCATAATTCATCCATTCCTTATTTTATTGAATCATATAAAAAAACATGCCTACCATATTTTTAATACATCTGCGATTCATCCATTTCTAATAAGAAAAAGAGGTAGTTTTTGTGTGCATGTTGAATGGGACAACCCATCATGACAAAAAAAAATCATATCTTTTATATTGAAGCGGTATTTTCTCGTTTTTATGCTTAAGATTTATTTGTGTTTTTTTTTTCAAAATTAACCCTACCTTCTATTTATTTGTTCAAAAATACCCTGAGTGTATTTATAACAGCATTATCTACAGAAATGGGTTCAGAATGTCTTTACTTGTAAATTTTAATCTCTCTAATACCATTTCGCGCTTTTAAATTTGTCTAACCGACCCGAGCAGGCTTAACTTTTGCATCCCCTTTTAATTTGGTGTCAACAAAATAATATTTTTTTCCAGATAATGATGAACAAGATATCTGCCGGCAAAATGATCGCTTTATGAAGCATATGTTATTAGCCTTTTTTTACCCGTTTATTTTTTATTTTTACATACGCTTGCGCTCTGAACTGCTCCCTCGAATATCCAATCGTTTGTAAACTTTATAATATTTTCACCCTTCTTTTTTTCCTTATGTGGTTGAAGAATGGATTCTATATTTATTGGGCGAAACTCATCCCTTAATTCCGGTTTTTAATTCATTTATTTATATCAGTCTGTCTCTTAATGATATACCATTGGGCCAAATTTATGTGTAGAATAGGAGAAGCGGATGTTTTACTTCAAGAAAATTTTGATTCCTCTAGATTTATGGAATTTAAAGCAATCCATTTTTCGTGCCAAATGTTCTAATCGTAAGAGGTCTCTAGAGGAAATAGGTTGGGTGGGAGGGTGAGAGTTCTACACAACAGCTGATCTTAATAGTGTATCTACCTAGCGCGGGGTTTTGTGACATAAAGCGTCTCTACCTAGACTAGTAAATCTTACACATTTAGAACGAGACAAAAATAAAAGATTTATCAAAAACGATAAAACCGCTTAGAAATAATCTTGAATTAATACAGGAGCTTTCCATCATAAAATTATATTGAATGTGAAGTAATAGCAGAGTTTTAAATAAAAAACAAGGGGAATAAAATCTAATCCCTCCATTAAAATAACACGCATGCCCGTTTATTAAAGTCGTATTTTCGGCACTTGAATTTCTTCCATTAAAAATACATTACGATAAAAATCGCATCTCTTCAAAAATATTAATATTAATTTACGACCAGTTTTTATATGTTCAAAAATGTAAACATGACGTTAATTAATAATTAAAGTTTTAATATTTCGTTTAATCGCATCTTAACGATTCAAGTCGTTTTAAAAAATTATTTACACATGAAGTGCCCTGAAATATTGAATCAATGCAAAACAATTTTATTGGATTGTGATGGTATTTAGCCTTCTGTTATCAAGGTGTTATCTGGCGAGGTGGAGAATTGATCACAAAAGCTGATATCGCAGTTAAAAGGCTCCGAACTAATGTGAATTTTTTTTATTATCCTCTAGGGCTACAGTGTTGCTTTTGTTACGAACAATAGCCGGATCACACGCAGTGATTTCCATGCTAAATTGACGCATTACGGTTTTGAACCCTCCCAAGTTTTAAATTGATTCTATTTATAGAATGAATGCTTTTGCACATCGTTTCTAACAGCAATTTACTTGAAATCAATAAAATTTGAAAAAAGTGTCTATGTCATAGGTACTGAAGGGTTGGCTAAAGAACTAAACTTACACGGTTTTATAACTCATAGAACTAGCGTATAATAAAGTTAAAATAAATATAGGAGGATAACAGTGGAGTAGTTGATGATGAAATTATTATAAATCAGATTGAAAATGTGGGCATGCGCGTAATATATATGATAGGTTGGCGCAGTCGTAGTTGGTCTCGATCCACGATTTAACTATGTCAAACTCACGCATGCGATGAACTATTTAAAAGAGCCTACAATGGAATTCATCGCGACCAACACCGACGCAGGGCTTCCAGTATCTAGAGGTCATTGTCTTCCTGGTATAATGAAAGTTATTTATCATTAGGCGCTGGTTCAATGATTGCAGCGGTAAAAACGGCATCTGGCCGAGACCCAGTTGTTATGGGAAAGCCATCTACCCGCATGTTCTCCCTCATGACAGAGATGTTAATATTTTATTTCCTATATATAGTTTGAGTCTTGATCCATCAAAGACCTGTATAGTTGGGGACCGGTATACTCTATTTTGTTAAGGTAAGAATCGAGACTGATATTCTGTTCGGTCATAACTGTGGTTTAAAAACAGCTCTCGTTTATTCTGGCATAACCACTCGGGACGATTATATCAATATTAAACAAAAATACGACCGCGGTTGTGAAAAGGAGACCCCTAATTTTTGTATCCCCGATTATACATGCGAAAATTTATATGAATTTGTAGAAACTATATTAAATAAATAGTTATCTTTGATAAGGATATGCTTCAAATTGTGTCAATTTTTTATGATTTTCATCATAATGTAGATAATCGAAACATCTATCACAGAAATATGAAGGATCTGTATATGATAACATATCGCTTCTAGTAACCCACCTTATATATAATAATAAGAGAAAAAACATTGCTGGATAAATCGAACACATGTAGCATATTTTTTGATTTTTTTTTGCTTTAAAAATTTGTTTGGGGTACTCACTAAATTGCTGAGGATCATCATCATTTAATAATCTTATATTTAATTATAAATCTACCTAGCATCACTAAAAACCATAATATGTTCGCAATTTTCTTGATGGGTGTAGACATATGGATATCCAATTCTAATAGAAAGATCCCCGAATTTAGTCAATTCCATCCGACAACTTGTGTATAAACTGTAAGGTTGAGTGTCTTTTAATTTCCTTCTCTCAATCCAATCAAATATAGCTCTAAAATATTTCATTTATTATTACCTGCTGTAATCTATATTTTGATGCAATCTCATATCATTGTAAAACACATTATTAATAAAGAAGAATCCAGATTTGCATAAATCCTACAATGTTAAAAAAATAAAAATAAGATTTTAGCTATTTATGACTGTAAATGGAAAGAAATATAAATTGAAAAAAAACATCCCAGGTTAATTTTTTTAAATTAAGAACATGGAAACCATATATTTTGGCATAAATGTACATCTAGCTTTTATTTGAGAATTCAGATATAAATATCCCACCAGAACTTAATAAATACCCAAAAAAATTATAATTAAAATAAGAAAACGGAGACAAAAGATGCTTTGGAACAGATTATAAATCTTTGCAGTATTCTTCAATCGTTGGTTCTCGTCAAGTGCCAATCCGAGAAAGATTTCGCCCGAAACATATAATACTAGATCAATGAGAATAGACTAAATGTGTGGTTGATATTTACTTCTCTTAAGCTTAAAGTCAATCCGCGAGATATTTATCTTATTTTTGGTGGCCCGTACGCGTATAAAAAGTGTGAAAGAACACTGGTTAAAGGACGCATTGTCATTTTTATACTTTATTTTATACCTAACCTGTATAAGGAAGACCCTTATACTTTTATAGTTTATTTCAAGAAAAGTTTTACAGTGTTCTAGTTGGGGTAAGCCAACTGCCAACATTATTAGTGTAGCATGTACACGTTGACTACCAACCATCTCACCTATCAATTACCTATAGGAAGGATGCATAATAGCGTCAGTGGCTGGCGGAGCAAGTTCTAAAGTGTCTTGTGCAAAAATAATAATTATTAATTGGATATATGCGATTGATCCCCCACCCCCCCTCTCAAATTTCGCAGCAAAAATCATCCTATACTCGATACCACATGACTACTAGCAACAACTAATATGTTGTTGGAATACATATAATGGTTTTACTTTAAGACTATTAAATCTGTGGGTTTGAAGATTTGTGAATAGGATTAAATATCAAAGCCCGGTAGGTTTCTGCAATCGAAAGTCAAATAATTAAAATAAAAAGAGTAATGTAAATGGAATAAGAAAAGTGATGTAAAAGAAACAAAATTAATTAAATTAGCAACTATATGCAAGTGATTCCCCTCAGTTTTATGGGCTGGCACGTGCAGCTGGTAACACCAGTTTATGTAAGATGAACCATGTTAAGCAACTGTCAACAACGTCAAAATTTTATGTGTCTCTGCCGCTGCATAAAATTTTAGTACATGTTATTTTATTGAAAAAGTAGGGGGTTTATGGTAGGATAGCCGTATGAGATATTTGTGTGTGGGACTCAGACGCAAGAAACAGAGGAAGTTGATTTATCTTCAATAGTTTCTTTTGTACTTAATATAATAAAAAATTTCAGTCAACTGTAACAATTAAATCTTTTTAGTCATGCGCAAAATGGAATGAGAATTATAAATGTCGCAATATTTTGTCGACTTTAATATATATAAAAGGTATTTTTAATTTTGAGTACATTTTAGTTTTAGGTATTTTCTAAGTTTATTTATCAGTTAAAAGTCTCAAGGAGAAATCGAGCCTGAATAGTTTTTAATACGAACGCATGCGTGTTTTGAAAAATATTTAGGTTATGCGTAAATTCGTACCATAAATTATACAACTAAAAAGAAGGGAGTTATAAAGAATTAAAAAGATAAAAATAGCTCCAAACGTAATCAGAAGCTCGAAAAAAAGTATATATACTCACTTTGGTTTGAAGAGGATTTATAACACCAGGATTTTCGCTATGATCCAGTAAATATATATTATCATTGGGACAGGATATTACATCTTTTAATTCACAGAGAGACTAAAATTAAAAAAAAATGACGCCACTTGATTAGAATGAACTAAAAACTCTTGATCTTTTTTTATCTATTTCTGAAAAATAGGTTTAAACATGTTTAGTCTTGAATATTACAACGGAAAATAAAATAGGTTTATGCAAATCTGAGGATGTTTTTTCCTATAATCATGGCAAAATTTACTTTGCTAGAATTAGACAACACATTTTTAGGAGTTTTAATCTTTGACTTTTTTACTCGTTTTAACAACCTGTTTTCTTAGTAACATATAATAGAACTTGACACATTCTAGCGGGGCCTTTGTAGCAGTGGTATCATTATTAACCGCCTGCGAGGGGATATTCTCATTTTTCTTTCAACAAGACAGATTATTCATACCTTTTTGCTTCCTGAAACCTCCTCTTTTATTTCCTTGAGTGTATTTTTATCGCATCCTATGTATTTCAATAATTCAACATCATTTTGTAATTTATCAACATTAATTTCTTTTAAAAATTCATATCCCTGTTCTCTGATTATAGGTTCTATTGAATTTATGTGAAACAATTCAGATGAATTGTTTAATAATCTTGTTTCATCCTTTGGTCGTGGCATTAAAACAACATTTAGGATTTATGGAAATATCTCGCCATTCATCTGGCGGCGCGTGCGCACCACGCGGTTGAGATTTTTGCTTTGGGGGCCGCGGACAGATAATACGAATTAAGCTAGAATTCCATTTTTTTATAGAATCAATCAACACTATCTCAGCCATATGAACTGGATAATGCAATTATCCCATATTATGGTACTGTTTAATGACTTAGTTCGATATGCTGTGATTGGCAAATAATTATTTTGCATTAAAATTTGCCAGAATACAGCCAATTACACAGTCGTGATTTGCGCAATAAATTTAATTATATTGGTAAAGGGGCAAGCTTATCAAATAAATATGTTAATTTTTTCAGGGTTTTTCTATTTTATAGTTTTTTTTTATAATTTTTAAATAATTATGAAAGCCATCATTGTTAAAATACACAATTACGTATCGTTTCTACAATTTTGAAACCTTACTGATAAATTGTGTTAAAATAATCAACTGGACTAAATATTTGATCATTATTTATTAAATATATTGATATTTTTATGAATTTTATTTGGGGAATTGATCAAAAATGATAAAGTTTAATTTTCCAAAATGCCGCAGTTGCGTAGAATACAGCAATAAATATATAAAAATCTCCATTTTATTACAGTTTAATGCGCAAGATTAAAAGAAAAAAGCTTCGGGAAGCTTAAACTATTATTTATATGTACCAAACAATATACAGGGTCATGATAGTTCAAGGGTGTTCTTTTATTTTTTTTTGATAATTTATGGCACTGAAATACAAACATTATAACCCAATACAAGTTTTATATTTTGACGCATCTTTTTTTAAAAAATGTCGTTTTTTTAAAGAGTTAAAACCTAAATGTATAAAATAATTTATTAAGATTTTAATAAAAAATTAATTACAGAATATGATCGTACTTTCAATGTAAGGTGATTTTTTTTCTTTAATTTTCAGCACGCCTTAATACAATCACAAAAAAAGTTGGGTGAATGATACAATAGAACCTCCCCAACATTTTCTATGAACATGCGCACATTTTCTTACGACTGATGTTTAACTTCAAGCACACAGAACAAATAGTAGGACGAGAAATATTATTTTTATTTAAAAGGAATGTGATGTCAGTTTCCTCATTTTTGAAAATTTGCATTAGTTCTTGGCGTGTTAAAAACATTATATGGTTTGCGCGTGCTCATAAAAAATGTAAGGATGGTCTTATTGTATCTTTGATCCAAAAGGTTTTATTACTTGTATTCCAAAAAAAATAGTTCATTATAATGTGATATTACAAATATTTGGCGCTTCTATTATTTTTACACGCATTTTATTTTTCAATTTAATTTTTTTTTTAACAGTCAAAATTTCTATTACACAAAAATCAAAACAAGCATGAAGTTGAAACCGTCACATTATGGAAAAGCCGTTTAAGGTCATTATACATTTAAATGTCGAATAAATGCCATAAAATTTCGCAAAAAACTAACAATGAAAATGATTCTATACTTTATGAGTCTTTATAGTAGAATCATTCCGAAAATCATCAACATACCAACAAATAGAATACCAAATATGTTATCAGAACAGCGGCTGAACCATCTCGAGACAAATCTCGATCAATAATTGCAACTGCGTTGCATGCATTAAATTCATCGATTTCCTCTATTTTACAGCCATATAATGGTTATGCAATGAAATATATAAAAAAATAATACAAAGAGCAAATATAAACGCCTTTCTCCCGACTAGAGCCGAGATATGATCAGTGCCGCAAGAATTTACCCTCACGTTTAGAAACGAAAGACTTTTACATTTTCAGGAAAGAAATCGAGGAGGTGAAGATTTTATCATCTTCTCTCCAGAAAGACAAGTAGGAATAATATCCCAGGCAAGTGATTTTCAATTTTATGTAACTTTCAATCCATCTCTCAATTATTTTATTAGTTATTTATTATTCACTACAAATATTTGGGGTTAATATTTCTTGTTTTTTTATAATTTTGATGCGCAAAACTCATGTATCTTATTCAAATATGGTTGCAAAGTTAAGGGAATTGGAACCTTCCCCCCCTACATTAAGCATGCGTGATTTTGAAACGGCCACCCTAAATTATTTTATTGGCCCCTTTCTCCAAACTTATTAAACTGGATGCTATTTTCACTGAAGTCTAGCAATTGGGGGAGATACTCAAAGGCTAGGATTGCCGCGTTTTTTAACACTTCTGGCAATGCTCACAAATTTATGAGAATGCTTCCTGTTTTAGTCTTTTTTTAGATTAACCAACATAATCAGATATTTTTAAGGCTCTTGAAAGGCAGTTCGGATTTATGAGGTCGAACTGCTCAGGGCTATAATAGAGGGAGAAAGTCTCGAGTTTAATTCGCGAGGAAGTGCCCTTGTGGCACAACGTTTCTTGAGGGAAGAGGTTTAGTAGGAAGTTCCTCCTGCCCATATTCTTGGCACTATTGCCTACCTGACGCCGTTATGACCCAGATGGGGTTCCGTAGCCTTTCTCGAAAGAGACCAGCGAGCTTTTACACGTCCAGCCCGAGACATAAAAAGGCTCTTGAAGAATACAAGTGTTTTTCAAAGTATAAAGATTTAATATACACATTGGGGAATATATTTTGAAGAGAATTTTAGCCGAGCTTAGACAATAAGAGGACGCGAGGATTCCCTTTTCCATTTAACTTTGTGGAACCAAGCAGAAACATTAAGATATGATTTGTCTCGCACTAATAATTTTATTATGGGGCATCAGGGTTTTGAGTCGATCCAAACATATATTCGTTTTTTAATCGTTAATTGATATTAAAATCGATCGAGGTGCAACTGATAATAGAAATATCGAGAAAAATGAAAAATATGACAGAATGACCAATCAATTGGAACCATTCGAGTTTTTTGAAAGAATTACTTCCAATGTTTCATATTTAAAAAAATATATTCTCATGATTTAATTTTCTGAACGAATATTTAATTGATTAAATATTATGAATTAAATAAATTACGATTATATCATCAAGAAATTACCATTTATTTGTAAAATTAACTTTACAGGGGGAATCAACTTAAACGTGTATCCAAAATTAGTTTGAATCTATTTCTTTCTGAAGAAAACGCATAGGAAATAACATTAAATATAATCTAATGCGATTACTTGTTTAGAATACCGTGTTTTAAGTCAATTTGGGTCACTGTGATTTTCAAAATCGGTCCTTTTACACATGCGCATCTCTAATAAATATGTATTTAACGCCCAATTCTTCTTACCCCTCAATTTTTCAAGATATAAGGGATTCATCTTTCATTTAATTGCTAGTAAAGGTAAAACAAACAACTGGAGGTTTTTATGTTAGCCCATGTATATTTAAATACAATTCAAGGAATTGTAAATAGGTATAATACGACACATTTAAAGAAGCTCATCGTGTGGTTTTAACAAAGCAAATCTCAAGTCAAATAAAGGATTGAATTAATGATAATCGAACTATAACACTTCAAGAAATTAAAGACGAAATAGGAGTCAATGTGAGCCTTGCTACTGTTTGGAGGTAGGTAAATAGCTTTGGCTTCTCTTACTCAATGACGTGACCTGTTTATGAATACCGGAATGGCCCAGATGTCAAATATCAAAGAGTTGAGGATATACGATGGCACATGTCCAATACCCCTTTTTTTCGTTAAGGAACATTTTTTTTATTGACAAATCTCCATTCAATTTACACATGTTCCAAAGTCCCTCGTGGAAAAGACGGGGACTTACACCCAATTTTATCATACGCCCTCGTTTAAAAATGTAGCTATGATTATAGTGATAAATGGAGATAATATAATTCACTGGGAAGGGGTCATTGCCGCTGTGAATGAAATTATATCTCAAGTTGTTAGAGTTTTGGGACGAAATGAAGACTTTATCTTTATTGTGGATAATTTCTCCTATATGCCAAATTGCACAACCGAACCCAATATTTCTTTTGAATATATTCCACCATATTTTCATTTTCTCAACCTTGCGAGAAAGTATTTTCGTTTCTTAAATCTCATGGGAGACGAGATACATCTCCCATGGATAAAGATGATCGGTTGAAGTTTACTTAAGGACCCGGCGTAATTTGTATTTCTGTAATCTAATTTTCAACGATTCTTACTTATGGGTGTACAAATAGCACCGGCTAGG
>SGJC01000114.1:0-22758 GCA_009887335.1 Henneguya salminicola | reverse complement strand
TTAATAGTTTAGACTGAGTCAACTCATGGGAATACTTATTTAATTGTAAATTAATATCAAGGGCCCCACAATATGTAACTAGAGCAACAATCAAGTGTTTGGCGCTGATGCCTCAATCCGACACGTGAAGGTCGCCACTCTCGGGTAAACAGCGACTAACGCGTGGAGATTGAATCATAATGACCATTGCGTTGCCAATTTAAGAACAGGACCACATATATTTGCTATCCGTACGTTTTTAAATAATATCCTTTGTTAAAGGATATCAGACATGTTGCCTTCACACCTTTAATTCTTTTATGTACAAAGTTTAATTTTTGTATTGTTTTTTTTCATTTAATAAATTTTTTTTAAATAAATGTTTTAAATTAGTTAAGTATTCAGCGATGGCGTAGCTAGAGAGAACTCTCATTTAGGAGCTGAGGCTTCCAGTCGGAATAACAATTAATCCGATATTTAAATTAAGTAGTAATAATTATATTTCTGAATAACGTGAAAGTGGCCCATTAATAACGTTAGAGAAGGATAAGAAAAGTGGAAAATAGAGAAATGAAAATACGGGTTCATTCTTAATTTTAAGCCCGCGCATGGGCAACCGCATAAACTTGAATTGTTTAATCTAATATTTTTTAATTTCCTTGAAATGATTTTTTTAAAAATTCATATGATCGAACTAAATGTGGCAAAGATTTACATTATATTTCCATAAAATTAAGCGCACGCGTGCGAGGGATAAAACATGTTTTCTATCACCTTAAACAACCACTAAATAAAGATTGAAATACAAAAATTAAGATCGATTATTAGATTTTAGGAAATTAAAAAAATATTCCGCGTTACAATATTTACATTTGAAAAGCATGTTATTTTCTTTTTGGCTAATCTACACCATCTTAAACCAAGCTACTAAAATTAGAACCTATACGCTTTTATTAAAAATATTATTTAAAAGATTCACAAGAAATGACAAAATATATTGATCGGAACTAATCGTATAAACTATTAATATGGCCACAGAAATGGATATTGAACAAGATCTCAATATTCTTGTCGATGAGACCATAGTAAAAATTTATTTTATATTTAAGACATGCAATACAAATCAAAATCTAATATACAAATTTTTTAATCACAAAATTAGAGAAGCTGAAGTAAATTGAATCCTTTGAATATAATTAGACTGAGTCACGACAAAAATTGAAAAATCTCAGACGATTATTGGCCCAAAGAAATGAAATCAGTCGAAAAGGTTTTAATTTTAATTCCTAAATTCCACAAATGAAATAATTTTTAAAAAATATTATAAACTCTCAATTCAGACAATTTTTACGATTTATTTACAAAATTTTGAATCTCAGTTGCTATTCTTACTTACGCGCATGCCTATTTGATGAGAAAACCAACAATCTAAAATTAAATTGCATCGCGTGTGGGACTTTTTATGTACATTCACTCAATAGGGAATAATACCATTCAACCCAGATTTGCAACACAAAAATAAAGTTCTATTTGTTTGAATGCTTTTAAGATATCTATACTCTTCGGGCAATCAAATTTATTATCCTTTTAAGAGGTTCAATTTTTTTATAGTACATTTGTGAAATATTTTCTTTTTTATTTACGAACAATTACTTGGCACACATAAGAAAAAAGATAGTCTCAATTCATCATATCTTCTCTTTCAAAATTATAACCAAAGCCAGTTTTTCACATTTAAAATTATTTTTAATACATTTTCCCTTCGATACACAACCTAAAGTTTAATATTTTATTTCATATACCATTGAAAAAATTTTACAGTCTCTAACTTAGTAAAAGTCGCCAAGTATAGCGCCCTTGAACCGCTGCCTCTGCAGAAATATCCTAAAAACCCCTTAAAATTTTCCCGCAAATCACGTAGGACTAGATCTGAGTTTAAGGCTACATCGAGACTGTTTTTTTCTCTATATTCGTCAGTCGATCTGCAAAATATTGATTGTATTTTTTCCTGACAACAGGTGTAAAAAGATCGAAAATGACTTGAATATTATTTTTATCTCATTTTATTCCTATTTTACATCTGAGTTCTTTCTCCGTTTTATGGGAAGAGTTTTTTTATAATATAACAGTCCTAACTTTTAATTCCGTTAAGTAAGCATAAATGCTTAGGCTTATTTTTTATGCCTAAAAACCAATCAATTTACAAATAGAGCACGCGCTGTAAATAAAATCAACAGTGTAGTGGGGGCAGAAATCAGTTCAATTACAGAATATTTTACTGCTCACGCCAGCTTTTTTTAATTCATCCATACTCAAAGTGCCCAAAAATATTTAAAAAATGAATGAGTGACGATCGAATTGTCGTCTTACAATAATAACCTTTCTGAATTTATTTCGATACTATCGACATAGTTTTTCTGAGTTTGACATTCTTTTACATCCTCGGTGATTTTCTTTTTCCTTAATTTTACGAATTAAAGAAATAAGTCGAAATTATTATTTTTCTGTTTATTATACTGTTGCAGCTAAAGTTCGTAATTATCACCAAATATTTTTCTTTTTTTTAAACGACAAATAGAATTTGGGTTTCAAAAAAAACACAAGAAATATATTTATTTTCCCATCATTTCAACCAATATACATTATGTAAATTAGTCAAAAATACTCTTAAAGTATTTAAATATATTACATTAATATGATTATTATACTTCTATTAAAATTAGGTTCCATTTCAAAATTTGTAGTTTTTTTTGTCTCTTACTTGATGTTTGAAACCTCACTTTTCTCATTCGAGAGGCTCTAACAATTCCCATACTGCCCATGTAAGGACCAGATATCCACCACCTCCAAAATTAGCGGTTGAATGGGACTCACCTGCCAAACCTTACTCTAAGTTTTCCCTACTAGGGATACCGCACCTCAAGTGTATTGGAAAAAGGGCCAAAAATTTTAAGGATTATAAATTAAACACCAAAATGTTTTATATTTCACCAAATTAGTATGAAATATATATTAATTTCAAGGCATATGTTAATTGTTTATTTTGTCGAAGCTTACTAAAATATATGAAAGAAAAATATGATGCGATAATTTCGAACGTTAACTTTAATATAATTTTGACGATAATTGGAATATAAATTTAGGGCAATCTCTCCCTAATCACACTCTGATTAATGAAATATATCAGCGATTATAAGGTTTTACCTGACCAACATTTTTGAGATAGGTATTTTTCAAAAAGCTTTCACAGGGTGAAAAAAGGATAAGTTTATATTATTGAATTGTTGGCCAAAAACAGTAGGCATTTAAATAGACCTTTCTTACGTTTGAAGATTTATATCTTTCCTCGTTGTTTTTTATTTATGAAAACACCACTTCATAAAGATTAAGACCTGGCGAATAAGTTGGGAACTGCACATATTCAAGATTGCAATATTAAAGAAACTCAGCTCTGATAGGTGGTGAAAATTCACGTTATTCATGGTTGGTATAAATCTTTATCTTACTAATAATCGTTTGATGGGGTTATAAATCTTTACAAATATAATAAAATTTTAAAATGATTAAGTAGCTTCACAGTAGGTTATATTTCCCTTACTCAATTGTCATGAGGCTTTTTAAGTGTTGTTGACTTCATGGTTAAATAATAAGATTCGAGGTCTGCTCTTGCGTTGTTTACGAAAGAAGGTGAAACAATTATAGGTTAAAAAGACTGACTCTAGTTAAAATTGATCACGTTTATTTGTCAGAATAGGGTAGATTTTGATGTATATTATTGCATGCGTATATTTGACTTTTTTTTTATTTGGCTTAGTGCTTTTTTTAAAATACCAAGCGATTTTATAATTGCAAATGGTCTATTATAGTTGATGTCAAACAAACATAGGTTGAATTGGCACTCAGTTTAATAATATATTTTTGATTTTCTCAATTATGTCCAAGTCTCATAAATTAATATTTTGAAGGAAATCTATGATTGTTTGATATAAAATTAAAAATTTTCAACACTAGTAGGACTAGTAAGGGTTTTAATAAAACGTGTTTTTTCTCATAACTTATAACATTAACAACTCTTTTAATTAACTATAACAATTTTTATTTCTGTTTTGCATATTTGATTTGATTTTTTTCAAATGATTAAAAATTGTTGTGTTATTTTTTAACCACTTAATGTTTAGTCTGTACAATTAAAGAAGAAATTGAAATGTTACATGATCAATGTTCAAGCGTTGGGGAGCTTATTAGACTTATCGGAACTAAGAAAGCTCTGGTGAAAGTATCCCACAGTATTTGATTGTGATCAGATTCAGCCAGATGGAAAATATTTAGTAGATATCGATAAAAAGATGGATGTTAAATTGGTTTTTTTATATTTTTTTTATCAAAGTTAAAAAAAAATGTTCGAGTTGCACTAAAAAGTGATTCATATACATTACATAAAATATTACCAACAAAAGTAATGCATAAATTTTATTTGAAAATAGGTTGACCCTTTAATTAACTTAATGATGGTTGAAAAAGTTCCAGACTCAACATATGATAATGTTGGCGGTCTTCAAAAACAAATTCAAGAAATTAAAGAAGTTATTGAATTACCAATCAAACATCCTGAATTATTTGAAACATTAGGAATATCTCAGCCAAAGGTTTATTATATTTATACTATTAAATTTATAGGGTGTTTTATTATATGGTCCACCAGGAACAGGAAAAACATTATTGGCACGAGCTGTGGCTCATCATACAGATTGTCATTTTATTCGAGTCTCTGGTTCTGAATTGGTTCAAAAATTTATTGGAGAAGGTTCTCGTATGGTAAGAGAATTATTTCTTTTGGCTCGGTATAATTATTATCCATTAATCTAGAACACATGCACCTTCAATTATTTTTATGGATGAAATTGATAGTATTGGTTCTACTAGAATTGATAATAATTCTGGTTTATTTTAGTTATTTTAATTTTTTTTGGTGGCGATAGTGAAGTACAACGAACTATGCTTGAATTATTAAATCAACTCGATGGATTTGAACCTACACAAAATATAAAAGTTATCATGGCCACTAATAGAATTGATATTCTAGATTCTGCACTTTTAAGACCTGGTAGAATTGATAGAAAAATCGAATTTCCTGCTCCATCACCTGAGGGTCGGCTTGATATTCTTAAGATACATTCTCGTAAAATGAATCTCGCAAGATCAATTAATCTTCAAAAAATATCTGAAAGTTTACATGGTTCCTCTGGGGCTGAAATTAAAGTTATTTTTATATAAAATTTATTGTAGGGTGTATGTACAGAAGCTGGTATGTATGCTTTACGTGAAAGACGTTTTCATGTAACTCAAGAAGATTTTGAAATGGCAGTGGCTAAGGTTCTTCAAAAAGATTCCGAAAAGGATATGTCATTGCGAAAACTGTGGAAATAATTTTATTAATTTATCCTTAATTTATAATATTTCTCTTGTCATTTACTTATAAAACATAAAAATATGGTACAACACAACCAACTACAACTACGCATCAATTGTTATTTATATTGTTTTACAATTCAAAACGTCTCAACAATTCTAACTTTTGATTTAATACATAGTCACACTATAGTATTTATACTTAAATTATATTGTGACTTTATTGTGAACAATTTTACATTAAAAAAAAATGTCCATTCTCTATTTCTAAATATTCACAGTCAAAGACTAGGAAATTATATTTTTTTTACTTTTGTGAATTATTACAAAATCTTGAATCTTTCAACATTATCTATTTATCTTTTAGTTATATTGCATAATTTTTTCAAATTTATTTTACTGCCTTAAAAATATACTCGTTTATAAAATTAATTAAAATCTATGTAAAAATAAAATTGCAGTAGAACCTCGATCGCCTTGACTAAAATAGAAATAAAAATGATCATTGATAAAAGAATAAAAAAATCTTCATAAAAAATTTTATATGAATAAATATTAAATTAAATTACAAATAAATAAATTATAAATTATAATACATGGAAAATTATTGCTTTCTGACCAAATATTGATTTTTTATTAAAATTAGTCGTTTTGTTTAAAGCCGCAAAATCACACTTTCATCTGCAAGGTTTTAGTTCTATTTGAATCGAAGTCTTTCTCTTCTTGAACTACTTAAAAGCTATTGTGAAACATTGAAATACCAAAAGTCTAGTTTTTAACAAACACTATTTTGCTCTCCTCTCTGTGTTGGTATTTGTTCCTCTAATTATATCTCTCTTATATCAACTCAAGGTTTCTTTTTTATTCAAAATTTGACATCTGGCTTTAGTTTTATTGAAATTAAACCAATCACAAATATCATCTTGATCACATTCATGACAGGTTGATATTTCCCACCCACCCCTTTTTTTTTATTACGTTGTGAACTGCCATCTTAAGCGAAAAAACGGTAAAAAAAATTGTAAAATATCTTCACCTCCTTTAAAACATGTCAACGTACCCATACCATATTTGTCAAATAAAAGAACTTTATAACTTACCTGTTTATAAATCATTAATTATTTAATGTATCTTTTATATATTACATTACACCTGAGTTTTGTATTGGACATAAGCAAATTATCAATAAATTGTTTAACTTGAAACAAAACTTTATTTTTAGATCAAAATCTGGAGGACTATATTAATATTCGTAGCTAGTCTTAGATTAGAGATTGTGCAATAAATTACATTGGCAGCGGAATAGGGGTTGTAGCTCAAATTTATTGAATAATTTACAATCTTTCGATGGAAAAATGGATTTTAGTAAATGACTAAAGAAATTTTAGGCTTGGACTGAGACATAAGGAACATATACTTTTTTTGATTTGATGAACTAAAGATTGTTGAGATGATCCTAGACGCAATCTACAAGCCTCCACTTATGTCAAAAATTACTGTCTGATGTTTAAAGATCTACCAAGGGCATACTAGTATTCCTTCTAGGGCTCGAAATGCATGAAAGCTTGGGAATGCCCGTAGATGCTATTATGTTGAGATGGTAGTAATTGTCAAGGTATTACTTACGGAGATTTTCACCCAATCACTTATCAGTAAAGAGTTAAATATATAGTAGAATATAAGGATATTCAACTCTACTTGTATAACTTTATTTTGCTCATGGGATAACATCCTTTAGAGAATTATAAGAAGCAGGCCCCCATACCCGCCTTTATTCTGAAAACTGTTATTAATAATTATAGTGAGTCTGTGTTGGCTGAGACAATAGCAAACATTTCATTAAACTAATTGGCAAGGCCACGGGTGAAATGTAAGCTAATGAAACATTTTATTCATAGTTTTCGAACTTGGCTCAGTCTTGGGGCGCCTAGATATATACATATAAATGCGCTAAAGATGGATGATATTAAATCTGATACTTCTACTCAACATATTTAAACATTTAATTAGATTAAGACTAATTTAGCTAAAGGATACTATTGGGATATTCTGGACAGTACGAGGTCCAATGTCATATCTAAAAAAATTCCAGATGCACAGTAGATTACTAACAGACTTACTTGCTTGAACAGTTTGCAATTGGCAGCTGGGGCTTCTATCAAAGATAAAGGTTATTTTCACTCTTCCCATACACGACATTTAATAAAGAGCTTGGGGGGAATAGGCCTCCTAAAGAAAAAGTGAAGTTGTAAAACATTCTTTTTTTCAGCCCCGGAAATCACGGATTAGGCACCTAAAGTGAAGCCAGTAGCTTCAATAAATGTTGAATTCAAAAGAACCTAAGCTTGAAAGACCACCACTATCTTCGGATAAAGTTAAGTATTCCTCATCAAATCCTTCCATTTCATAATTTTAATTGGACAATAAATCGCGGAACAGGATAATCAATCGCTGGATTATGAAGCTTCTCGAATATGATTTTGATGTTGTTTACCGAAAAGGTTCATAAAATATAAACGTTGACTCCCTTTCAAGAGTGATTTTGTTAACCGGTTGAAATATATAAAAAAATTTTCATTGTATTCAACAGTGATTTCCTCAACACATACATGACAGTCGAATTGGAAGACACTATTCAGTTGAAAAAAAAACAAATTCAGAAATTTAAAAACATTTTTGTTAAGTCTGGAATGTAAAGAGATGCAGCTTTGCATTGTAGCCAATACTTAAACTGCCATGGGAAACTACTATAATTGATATTCTTCAATTTATGACTCACTTAAAATTTTACTCACAATAATTCACAGTTATAATATTACAAAACACTCATTAAATAATATTTCCCCATTAAAAACAATGTTTGGAAGAAACCCACCTGATTTTCTCATTCTAAAAAATAAATATTAAGCTTATGACATTCAGGTTTTTTAGCAGTAGAATAAATCTTAGTCACATTTTGCATGAAATTGATAGAAACTCGACCAAAACCATAAAGTATTATAAATAATATTTTGATCATTAATAGCATCATAATAAGCCAAAATATGTAAGACAATTTGCTTTTATAAAAAAAAAATTTCAAAAAAACTGGGAGAGTGGAGGGGAGGTTGAAAGTTTCAAAGGGAAATGAATTACAATATTTATAATAATATGTTGAATGCTACTATAGATATAATTAAACAAGACACATGGTTTCTGGCTGATAATTCTAGAGTGATAATTCGGTAAGTTATAGCCGATAGACGTACATAATTTATAAAAATAGTAGTACACTCGCCATGCAAATATATGCATACGTACATGGACCTTCCAAATTACCCAGGCATGAGTGTTATGGATGACTCTTTTAAAGTTTGTGGCAAGTCGTAAATTAGTTATTAACTCAAAAAATTACGTGTATTATCTCATTAATTATTCCCTTTTAATAAAATTGTGTTCTTTTTGCAATTCGACGAAACAAGGTATTTGTGTTAATGTTAATTTAGACGCATGCGCACGCGGCAAATCAATGGACATAAATTTAGAAAATATCCAAACTGTGCAAGAATTGAAAGATCATATAAAATCTTTAGATGAGTTAAAGGTTAAATTTTGATTGTATATTTATAGCTTGGATTAGATGCTGAATCGAAAGATATTTTAAAAAATTCGAATAAAATTATCCATAATCAAACTCAGCTTATAAAAAAGTTGGTGAAAAATTAGTCTAAATTTAGTATTAACCTTAATAAATTGTGTCATAGAATACAATATATAACTGATGAAAATTCAAAGAATTGCGAAATAAAAGAAATTTCAACCAAATTTAACCAAATTTTTGTTGCAGAAGTGATAACACAATATTATTTCATATTTATAGAAAAATATAAAAAATACAATTAAATTTATTGATGATTTAACAGACCTCAAAGTAATTAATTATTGTCATACGTAGCTGTGTTCTGAAAGTTTAGAACAATGTATCGCAACGGAAGATTACGAACAAGTTTGTCTTATTTTTGCGCACATACTTTAGGCATCCAGTCTAATATATCGATTTATGAAAATTGACAAACGAACACTGCAAGAATTATATCCTTTGGATAGACGACGTTTAATATTTCTATTTATGATAGAAACTGAATTAACATCTTGTATCGGTCGTCTAAATGAGATAAAAATACAAATACAAAAAATCTTAGAAAATAAATGTGAGATGTGCTTGGATCAAAGAGACAATAAAAATGTTGAACGTTATTTTAAACTTCTTTCCATGGTTGGATCTCATCAAAAAGGATTGTCCCTTTTTTCTCGATATCTTACATCAATCGTAATTTTATGAACATTAATCCTTTAATAGATCAACTTCGAGTTTGAAGACTCTAAAATTACTCTTATTGGTACATATTTTTATTTATAATTAGTCTCCGATGAAGAACTCAGGCCTGTGGTGTATATCGGTAGACTTTTACAGATTATTTCTGCAAATATTGTAAAATATCAACCAATGGTAGACACATATTATGGTCCAGGTGAAGTGATTTACATTGCACGAGAAATACAGGTATCAAATATAGATCAAATTAGTCTAACTGTATACCTCTCCTTAGAACTCTGTTGAATCAATTTTATCAAGAAAATAAAATAACTGAAAAAGTTACTTCAAAAAAATTCCAACGCTTAGCTACAAAATTGTTCAATTACATTCGAGGATCTTTCTGACGTCACAGAAAATTTTCAAACGTTTTTATTTTTCCGGTTTAAATAAAGCAAATTTGTATGGAAATATGATACACTGTTACAATCTTGCTCTTCTATTTTGATTAATTTTGAAATATATCGTCAATATTTACGTAAAGTCTTGAATGTATTTTTAAAAATCTAAAAACATATAGAATAGTTTAGAAGATCTTGTAACAAAAACTACTGAACAAAAAAGAGAAAATCTTCTACATAATATTGCTGATCATCAGCATTTATTAGAAATACGTGACGTAAGTAACTGATTAATTTTTGTTAAGGAAGTTTTAGACATTTATTCCAAATTAGAAAAATTTTTCCTTAAAGTATCTTGCTATAAAGTTTGATATTTATTTTTCTACTTCATAGGCTTTCAAAATGCATACAATTCATGAACATAATTTAACTTCTAGTATTGTTGATGATGTTTTTTATGTTGTTAAAAAATGTTTTCAGTAAATTTTATAATTTTTATAAATTAGACGGAGTTTAGCTACTTTAACACAATCTGCAATTGAGTTAGTTTTGGTTAGTGCTGAGTAATTATTTCACTTGAATCGTAGTCGATTTTTTATATCTGATTATATGAAAATAATAACACGTAATGTTGATGTTACTGTAAATCGTGAACAGTTGATAAATTTTCTTAATTTAGAATTTATAATTTTATTAATGATTGCACGTATTTATCCACACAAAATGGCCGTTTACTCAAATTAATTATTGTTTCTTTTTTAAACTAATTTTCAGATTTCCATAAATGATTTGGAAACATCTTCGGATAATCTTACTAAACTTATTCAAAAAATAAAAGTAAATTTTTTTGGGTAATTTAGATTGAATCAACTAATAAAAATATTTCAATTGATGTATCAGTAAAATTATATGTAATGTTAATAAGAAATGTTTCAAAAATTATGATCGTTTTATTAAGTTGTGTCTAGATTTTCGTACCCGAGCTTATAATAATATAATTTATAATGGCTTTAGTCCACTTTTAAAAAATATAATCCAACACATGCGCGATGAGGATTTGGTTTTAAAGGAAACTATTGATTATCAAACTCATCAACTTTCATCCATACAGAATCTCGTTGATTTTATTAATAACGCATTATCTACTCTTAAAGTTCTGCTATTTTTTTTAGTAATTAAGAAAAAATTATTTGAAAATAATGTAGAAGAAATTATTCCTAAACTTATTAAAGAAATCGTTCAGATACTTGACTTTGAACTGAAACATTGTGGCATTAATCAAGTAGTTGTTTTTTATTATTTTTAGTATGGTGGTCTTTGTTTGAATTACCAAATTAGATTAATAATCAATTGCTTCTCAAATAATTCTAAATATTTTGTTCGGCAACATTTCAATAAATTAACTAAAATTGGTGAATTACTATCAGCCCACGATGTTTATTAAATATTCTTTAATGATAAATAGATTGATCCAACATCTTTGCAAAAATTGATATTTTGTAATTCCTCAACAATCAATCCACATGAATCACTGAATATTTTATCATTAAGAACTGACATTCCAAAAGAATCAATCTTTGAACTCAAAAAGATCATATAATTTTTTATTATAAAATCATCCTTAACGTCTTATTCTGCTCGTATGTTAGATTATAAATAAATTTTACCCTCTCTCTCTCTCTTTAAAATTTTAATTTGTTTCCATCTTTATAAAAATATCTCCCAATAATAATTTTTATGATGGTTAAACAGCGGGAAAAATTATTTTTTGCACACTAGCCCCTTTTTAACAGGATCTGATATCCTATGTAATACTAAGAACAAATATTGGAATAGTTAACTAGTTTACGGTATAAAACTGCTCTCCTTATCATTTTTTTGTTTTCATATTCTTTTAAACCGTTTAGATCTTCTGGGAGAGACAATTCCAGGGTCTTTTTACATCTGTTTTGCTTTAAGATTCTTTCGTCTTGCATTTTTTTGAAATAGGAATCACTGCTTTATATGGGTAGGTGTCACTTTTTTATATTTTGTTTCCCCTATAAACACAAGAGACAGATATGGGGATCTATATTACTCATTTATTTTTCCATCTTGCTGATTTTGTTTCAACTTATAATCATAAAATTCTTAATAAGCTGCCAAACTTCTTCACCCTATTTAGGTATTGTATCATTTTTTCTGCAATTCCTTCAAATTTGTTATGCTTTGTTCTCCTTTTGTCGTGTACAACATTTGATAACGCGATTTACTTTGTCATATGTATTGAAATTCTATTACCAATTACAAAAATGTATATTCTTTTATGCATATATTTGCCCCCCCCCCCTTCGTGGTTCTTGTAAAAATTTTAGGAAATCTTTCAACTCACTCCTCTTTAGTAGGGTGACATGGGAGTAAGGTTAATATGTCTAATTTTGCAGGCCTTAAAAAGATCCGTCATTTATTTCGAAAAAATGGTTCTCTGTTTCCAACAAATAGCTTGTAATGAGTCCAATTTAGCTATTTAATCCCTTAATCTATTTATTTTTGTTGAGCCCAAACAAAAATCGGGTTAAAACTACATAATTTTTTAATTAATTTGCGTTGATTTTGACCACTATTTTTATTCTTTTATCGAACGATTAGGTTAAAAAGATCATGACAAGTAGGATTTTTTTTATTCTCGTATCCTTTATGTAAAAATGTTGAAAAAACTCAAAACTGTACTGGGGTTTTTAAATACGTACATTCATATATAAAGTGTTTTTTATGTGTAAGAGCAATAATATTTCTAAATTCTATACTGTTACATCTTTATTCTGTCCTATAAAAATATTTTGTAGAAAAGAAAAACTTAATTAAGCCTCTACTGTTGTTAGAGAAGCAGTTTTATATATTTTATTCTGCTTTTCAAAAGTACTGAAATTATCTGGAAATAAAATGAACGAAGAAATTTATTTGAATCGTTTCAAATTTTTCATTTTTCCCCAACCAATTGAATGAATCAATAAACATGCAACTTGTGATTTTTTCGTGTTTAAAAATTTTCAAAAATAAACTCATTGAATATAACTAAATTGTTTCAGGACCAAAATAAAAATTTTCTTTCGACGTATAATTATGAGAAATAAAGGAAGAAACGGTCAGCCATGCTCTCATCGTGTTATAATTGCAACTTGTTGGGATTTTAACATGTTTTCTTTTATAATTGCTTGTGGGTTTTATTTTTTGATAAATAATCTTTTTAATTCCAAATCCATATTATTAGGGTATTCACATTTATGCAGCAACTTTTCATATATTTAATGTTGAAAGTGACATAAGCGCTTAACATTCTCCATTTTGGGAAAAATCTGTTTTAACATTTTTTTCTACTTTGAATGTGTGTGAATAGGCAACAGATGTCATAAGCATCAATGTTTTGTATTTGTTGTATCCATTATAACTTTTCGACCTAAAATTCATTATTTCTTAATTTTTTTAAATCGAATTGGTTTTTTTAAAGATTGATATCATACATTTCTTCTCTTATAAAATTTCCTACATTTTCAAACTGAAATATTAAGTGCAGAACTCCCTATAGAATCAGTTGCTTCCTCAAAAATGAAATGTTTTAGCTCATTTACAATAGTTTGATATCAGAAATATTTTTCCTTGCTCAATACCTTTTCAAGTATATTTATCAATCGTAAGATTTTTGTTTAATTTTAAGATTTCCTGTTTTCATTAAAAATAATAAAAAATATTAGTAAAACGAGAAATAATATGGATTTTATTGATGCTTAAAATTTAATCAATCTTAAAAACCGATTTTTTAGAGTTTCAAATTCTTTACATTGATGAAGTAGGGTTTAATTTCTCGATGAAAGTTATGAGAGAGATACCGAATAGAAAATATCGCATTTTTGTAATCGTTCCAAATTTAAGATGTAGAAACATTTATCTATTGTCAATAAGGGAAGTGGTTGTTTTTTTAATAATTTAGACCATCCGCTTACAGTTAGTTCTATTCCCCATCACAATTTTTTGATGACCTTAATAATTACGTTAAAACTAAGGATTTTGTCAATACCAATTTTTATTATGGATAATGCAAGGTTTCGCATAACCATTAAAATAAGAAGCTTGGTTGAATCTTTTTGTTTTGAACTTTTTTGCATTTTTTACTCTTTTCACCCTTTTTGAATCCTATTAAAAATACGGGTTAAGATGGAAAGGGCATGAAAACCGACATACTGCCAATAATGTAGTGCAACTTTTGAGCTTTATTGAAAATGGTTCAAATAAAATAATAAGAAATGATAGTGAAGGATATTCTAACAATATACTTCGTTATATTTATAGATGTTTCAACAAACAACAAATTTTTAACTTAATTATTCATTTTGTGATCTTGAATTTTTTTAGTGTTTTAAGATTTTTTTTTAAATATGCATTCCAAAACCTGTAAAATATCATACAAAATTTAGGCGGGGAAATAATTTGACTACGACAAGACAACTTATTGGAATCGATTTTCTTGATCATGTTTATTATTAAATTACCTTTACTGTTTTAAAGAAAACTTTTAAATATTTAAAATAAGCCCCGGACCGGGTTTTACATTCAATTTAGATTACTGGGATTTTCAAGATCAGTCATTTTGTATATGCTCATATTTTTTCAATTTACTATTCTATTTTTGAATTTTTAATAAATTGAAAAATAATTTACTATAAAAATATAATTAATATAATGAAAATTTTAGTCTCGTTTAATGTCATTCATTCATTAACAGGTTTCAAAAAAACTTTCACAGCGGGAATAATAATTGGGTAGATTTATTGTAGGTATTCTAAAGAAAGATTTTTTAATACGATTAATGCGATCATCTGTACCAATGAGAGGAGTGTCGTTTTTCACATGAGATTTAAGAAACGAAAATACTTCCTCGCAAGGATTGAGAAAAAGAGAATATGGGGAATATATTTTAAAGTAATATTTGGTGCAGTTCTGAGATTCGGCATATAATAGAAATTGACATTATCCATAATAAGTACAAAGTCTTAGTTTCACCCCAAAACTCTAATAACGTCAGCTTGAAATTTCTGAAGTATAATTTTATTCACAGAATCAATGACCGCTTCACAGTGAATTATATTCGCTCCATTTATGGCTAAAATGATATTGACGTTTCTACTGCGAGGGCGTATGATTGGATTAGGTGTAACTCCCTATCTTGCCCCAGAGTGACTTCGGAACACGTGTAAATTGAATGAAGATTCCTCAATAAAAACAACGTCCTTAGAACAAAGGCAGAGGTATTTTACGTGTACCATTGTATATACTCAACCGTTTTGTCTTTAACAACTGGATCATTTCGCCGTTCATAAACATGGCGCGTTATTTTGTAGGACAAACTGAAGCTCTTCAGCCCCCTCCAGATAGTAGTTCTGTTTACATCGATTCATACTCCTTTTTTAATTACTTGAAATGTTAAAGTTCGATGATCCTATATTAAATTCTTAATTTGAATTTGAACCTGTTGTGTTAAAAAAGTATGGCAAGACCCTCCTCGTAGTCTAGGTGTGGTTAAATGTGTGATAGTGTACTCTTACAATTCATTGAATTGTATTTCGATGCTCAATTGTCAGGATAGAAACCTCCCGCTGACTTTTTCTTTCATTTACAACTTAAGAATGATTAAATCCCTTATATCTTGAGAAATTGATAAGAAAGAAAATTAGACATTGAATAAATTAATTAAGATTTGCGCGTATACAAAATGACTGATGTTAAAAATCTCAGTGTCCGAAATTGAATGTAAAACCCAGTAACAATTAAATTTCTCACTTATAAACTATACTTTTTAGATAATTTTTATTGCCGAAATAGACCCAAACCTCCTGTATTCTTTTGAAAAAATTTCAAATAAATTTTTAACAATATTTGAAAATATATTATGGTCTGTTCTGTTGGGGCCCGAAATATAATTATCATAGATAATTCCTTTGTAGTTGGGCAAAAAATTATAAAAGAAACATGATAAACACTTTAAACTATAAGTTAGAAATCATTGTAAAAGTAAAATAATCTATGGAATAGAAATTAATAAATTATCAAGATAAGTAGATATTTTTAATCTAATATTTTGAACCATTGAATCATTTTCATGAGAACAGGTTGAGATTTTATGGTTATATTTAGTAAACAAATCTCGGCGCTGTTTAAATAACTTCAGTAATTCTTCAGATTGATTATATCTCACTTTTTTAATACATTTATATATTAATTTTAAATCGTTCAAATTCTTGAAATTGTTCCGATATTCTAATCGTTCGAAAAGTAATGAGATTAAACACATTGTATCCTCTTAAAATATATATATTATATGAAAATTATAATAAATATTATTGGTTAAGACTTCTCATAGAATGAATTTTTAATAGATCATTAAAATAAATATGTATGTTTCAATGATTAATACTCGTGCCATTGCAGTTATTATGCGAAATTTGGCATTTTTTTACTTAAACAGATATATTTTGAGTTGCCAAAATTTGTTCAACTAAAAAATTTTGTTGAAACTCAATGAAAGTCACAAAATATTGCTTAATATTTAAAAAAATATAATTAGCTTCATTAAATAAATTAATATTACTACAGTTTTGTTTCTCATAAGTATTGAATATAACTAACCCTAGCCACAATTAACATTTGAAATTTCTGTCAACCAATAAGAAATCAACCCGTTTTGCAGTGTGAATATTTTTACAAACCAATAGTATTGTTTTATATTTTTACTATCGGCATTCAGGAAACAAACGGATGAAAAACTATCGAAGAAATCTGCGTAATATCTGTTAGTGTTTAAATAATGTATTCTTTCCTTAAGAGAAATTAATTAAAACGGAAAAACATATACAATTTAATGAAATCTATTATTATTAATATTTTTTTAAATATATTCATTTTATTTGTTGTTTTTATCGATTCAGTTTCAGCTAAAAACACAACGGAATCTTGAAAAAATATTCCGCGTAATTTCGAAGGCCCTGCCAATAAGTCCCTTTTATTTTTATGCACAAAATAAAAAAAAATTTCAAAGAGAATGAATGCATGAAAATTTTTGATGAACGTATTCTTCCTCACAACTGAAAGCATTTAAACAAATAAAATTATAAATAATTTATGGGGTTTAATGTATTATCGAATTAATCAAATAAATATATAATCTAATACAAATGCAGCAAATAGGACTAAGAAAATTTCCAATCAAGTTAAACAAAAGCAGATAAATTCACTGCTGTATTCATCATGAAAACGAATGTACACAGAATATGGGGATTTTTTAGGATGCATGTTAAAAAAACTTTTGAGTTGAGTATGCACCTATTGGTTTAAAATAAAACTATTATGACTCCAATTATTAAATTAACGAAACAATGACTGGAATGACTCAATCTTCGCACATTTAGTCGCTACTCTCAGATGAAGGGGGGGGGTATATGTACATGTTGGGTTGATGAATCAGAGTCATAAGCTTGAAAGTTTTGCTTATTACGCATATATTAGAGGATTCCTTGGTATTAATTTAAATTATAAAATTTTAGACATTTTAATACGCCTTCTTAAAATCCACCTATCCTGTACAATTTTAATAACTGATATATATACGTGAGAACACAGAAATAAACTGTATAAATCTAAAACAAAACAAAAAAACATTCAATTTGTCCAAAACCCACTGAGTTAAGCTGTCTAAAAAATATGCAAACTTACTTACTTGACTTACATCATATTTTGGTATGTTACTAATTAAAAAGTATCAAAGCATAAAATTAACAAAATTATAGCACAAAATAAATAAAATTTCCACGTATTATTTATATATTAAGGAATAAAGAGTAGTTAGTATCTCAAGCAGTAGTTTTGGATATATCAAGAAAAAAATATTGCACGGATGTGTATAAAACTGATTATTTAGGGTGATTATTTTTTATAAAAAGAATGCATGACACTACGTTTTAGAGTGAGGATTATAAATTCAAAAGAATGTGAATCTAAATGTTCTAAATTTGAAATGTCAAAAAAAGTAAAAATTTTATTTTTTAAATTCCCAGTAATAAGGAAACAACCACTTGGTTTATACTTGGAATGAATATAAGATCATAAAAAGAAATAGATGATAATTTAAGATAAACTGAAAAAAAATATTCGATTTCACATAATTTTGTAAATTAATAAACTAGATTTCTCCTGATTACCAAACAATTATTATGATAATAATGAAATATAAATAAAAAGTAGCCAGTTGTAAAAGGAAACAGATGATATTAACTGAATTAGATTTGAAAAGAAGGGAAACCCTTACCTATTTCAAGTATAGGTATAAGATATTGATTGACATAATGGTGATGTGGATCAATTGAACTTATTTTATTAAGAACACAATTTTGTTGGTCTTTATCATAATTTGGAAAATATTTCATATAACATCTAACATGTAGAAATTGATATAAAAACTCATAAAAGTACATCATTGAGGGATATTGACAGATACACTGCTGAATTATTGTATTTAACTGGCATAAATCATTTTTTGAAAATATTAATTCAAAATAAATATCAAAATAAGGGATAAAAGGGGGATTTATTTGAATCAATGAACTAAACTTTTTCAATAAAATAAACCTTAAATGATTTATGGATTTAGAAACATAATCCTCTGAATGATTACCATGAATTTTGTAAAGCGCATACTCGAAAACTCCACAAATAATCGATTCTATTCGGTTGTCAGATTTTTGCATTACCCGAGAATTAACGAGCAAATAAAGCTCGGATAAACTCGTTTCTTTTTTTATTTTAAAAATTAATTCATTCCAAAATAAAAAACTCTCTAGTGGTTCTTTAGTAAATATGTCTTTAATAATTTCATGAAATTTAGCTAATATTTCATGATTATTAGGGACAATATTAATAATTTCAATTCCCAATTCATATATAATTTCTTCGTTGTGTAGAGAATAATGACATAATTTTGTAAATTGAGTAGTAGCGTCTTCAATTTTATTGTATTTAATACAGTTGCGAATTGAGTTTACTATGCATTCCACTTGAGGGCCGCACAAATTTTTAGTTTTCATTCTAAGTTTATTTTTTCTTTAAATCTGTTTCTTTAAATCTAGTTTAAAGATTTTTTCAAACTTGTTTCCTACAATGGGAAAAATTAATTCTTAAAAATACACAAAAATTAAGATAACCGCATGCGCGCGAGATAAAAAATGGCGTCATATTTCGCACAATTGTCCTTTTGTGTGTAAATAACCCAAGTCTTCCTATTTATGCAAAATATCATTCATTGTGAAACTATTAACTTCAATAAATAAAAGTCAAATAGAATATATGACACCTCTTATGGATAAGGAGCTATTCTGCTTTTTGGGTTTAACTATTCACCCCCATTTACATCTCAATTAAAAGAATTTAGTTTATGGAAATAAACTTCTTCATTATGCTGGTTATGTCGGGGTTATAGCCACTAGGGTAATATCATTTGTAACATTTTTGTGCAAACGCTTATTAAAATATAAAAGAAATAAGTAAACGTTTAGCTATAGAAATGGTGTAACATGTAAGGCTTGAATAAAAAAGGAGATCAAATTAGCTTGCAAATGGAATAATTACCAAAGTAGTCGACTGATATAAAGCATTAGGTGAGAAGTCCGAATTTTTGTTTAAAGTGAAATTAACAATATTCATACTGGGAAAAAAATGTGTCAAAAGATCTTTTCTCACTTGATCTAGTAGGGGCGCAGTTGGACATGAAATTTAAATTAATGCGCTTGGCCCATCGTATAAAATTATGCACACAGTATATCTATCAAACAGTGTTAAATTGCATAAAAAGGGTGGATCATAAACATTATTGATATTTACCAGTGCTTAAATTCCCAGGTTAACAATCAATTCATCAATTCATCAAAAAACATAAAACTTTTAAATATTGCTGCTTTCAAATAGCGTGTGGTTATTTTATGTATTTGCACCACATTATAAAGAATGAATTAATATTACATCCCCTACCTACTACAATGCGATTATTACCAATGAATCTGAGCGTTTTTGGTAACATTTAAATAATGATAAAAAAATATAATGTTAAATTAACACATCAACAAATCTAGGATAATAATTATTACAATGTATAAAGTCGTATCTAAATTATATTTTGTTATATTTTCAAAAATTATCCTTTGATTGAGATTTTAAGCAAAGTTTAAAGATATCCTTGACATTTCTACAAGTAATCATTTTTAATTCAAAAATATCCCAATATGCTCGCGCTATAAACTTTAACGATTTATAGTGTTTTAAGAAGCATTTTGTGTTAAAAAATAAATAAATTTGTATTTCCCATATATTTTTTTAATTCTCATTTATGTCTTAAATTTAAATTAATATGAATAGCATCCATTACAAATCAAACACCACAAAAAACTTCGATTTCAACATCGTTTTTCCTCGATTTACACAAATGCATGCGTTTATAGAATTAAAACATAGCTGTATGTTTTATTTTTTTTTTAAATTATTCTTTCACTTAAATTTGATGTTATTTTTCGCAATCTCATAGTGTATGTTTAATATCATGCGCTTTCTAGCTCAATTCCACCTTTGTACCACGACTCTCCTATCGTCATCCGTATCTCTTATTAATAATCAAAATAGTCCATCCTAAAAATTAATCAAGACCTCTAGTTAATGAAGTTCTGACTTGTGTTTAATTAGGTATTGTATCTTTTTATTTATATTCATCAGTCTTTAATTGAATATTATAGTCGGGAAGTATTTCTATCAATTAGGTTTTTAATATCTCACCTTATTATTTTTTAATTAGGTCTTTAATACCTGAAGCATATTTCTAAATTAGATTATATTCTGGTTCAATAAAATTGATTAATATTTTTATCTAAAGGTTCGCTGACATTTTCATAATGCTTTTAAGATCGTTTTATAACTTTTTCCATTTTAAATTTATTAAAAGAATTATTGAGTTCATCCTGAGTTAATTTTGAATTATATACATAAAATATGTCAAACATGTGTCTCCCTAATAAATGCTTTAGTGTTGATTCAGATTGTTAATAAATGGCTATAATTGCATCGATCATAATAGGACGTACATATTAGGTTAAATTAATAATTACTGTCAAGCTAATCGTTTAAAAATATGGATATCGTATCGAGTGAAATAAATACCGTTTAGAATTTTAATAATATGTCACAAAGGGGTTGAGAATATTCTTATGCCTTTTGCAAAATTAAAAGGCAATACTGTCAAATTTAATTTTTTTTAATACTCAAATCAATTGAAAAAATTCGTTCGAAAAATATTACTGTAAAAGAAATCGTACCATGCCGTTTTTATTTTATCTTAATATCATAAGCAAATTTATTTTTTTCCTTTCCTCAACAACTCTTGAATTTACTGAAGGGTAGACGAGTAAAGGCTCAAATTTAAATTCGAATGATGGATTTCAAACAAATTTTATAATGTAAGTCGATCTTTGGATGATTCACCTATTGGGACATTTTTGCTTCTCCCTTGCAATAAAAAATCGAACTGGCATCTTTTTAAAAATAATTCTAGTTTCCTTAACGTAGAATAGTATATCGTCATTAATATTTCTGTTTTGTCGTTTTAAATTATTAAAGACTTTAAAATCTGTAAAAATAATTTCCTGACATTGAATTAGGTTCTAGAACCTGATTATACATTCACATCTTTGGTATTTTTTGCATATTTTCAACGAATCTTTTACTTTCAAATTTAGCATAATTGATTGCAGATTCCCTTTACCAATTGCCTAGTATTTAATTTTATCTGTATTTTTCCTTTTATCAATACATTGGACTGTGGGGGGTTTTAATGCATGGGAAATGTCTGTGTGCTTTTCTTATTTCAATTTGGTTTAACAGTTTTTATTTTTTTCCAAAAGATCTCATTTGTAAAAACGACATTTGACACCAGTATAAAATATTTCCTCAATTTTAGGAGGGGCATGTATTGTAATGAATTATGGGTTTAACGAATAGATGGCGAGGAACGAGGCATATTAAGGGTGGTAGGATAAACCAAAAGGCTAGATCGGGGAAAATAGTTATTCGAATCATCAATAATATAATTTTTATATGATAATAATATCTGCGGTTGTTTAATCGTGAAATTATTCTATAACTCGATACATTTATTTGTGGAATTTAAATAAAAATTTACATTCTCTACTCTTCTCTTCATAACAAACTAATTATTATAAACATTGCCATCATACCCTAAATTCCTTAACTTAACTTAACTTAACTTTTATTTTCAATATTTAAAACGTAAAAATACCATGTTTCTTATTCAGAGTAGGCTTCTCAATGATTGAAATTTATGGGGCACCATTAGGATGAATAGTTTACAACTTACTCACCCTTAGTCTTGTGGATAGTTGAAGAAGAGGAAATGTGCTAAAAAAATTAACTTTGACCAAAATATTATTTGCATTCATTTTATACCGACAATTACAAAGATAACTTAGAATAAAATTAATTTGAGTAAAAGCCTGTTGTAGAGGGATAATACAGAAATCTAGATGGTTCTTGTCCGCATAGTACGGTAAATGATCTTATATACCCCTACCATACTATTAATAACTTAGGTAA
>SGJC01000113.1:0-25476 GCA_009887335.1 Henneguya salminicola | reverse complement strand
CTGCACTAATATTTTCTAGAATCGTGGAAGTCTGTATGCACGGCCCTAATCGGTTCAAGTTCACCTGTTTTAATTCATATGTATATGATATTGGTTTTCGTATTTTAATCTGAAGATTTCGCGAAGAGATTGTTCCATTTGACAAAACTTTCTCTAATTTTTTCAGTTCATATTTTGTTTTTATGGGCACGGAGATTAATAACCAATTTCGGATTGGAAGAATATGTCTGATATTTAGATTGACTTAAATTCGTTCGATGAAATTTATTCCAATCATGATCAAATATGTTGTTTTTAAGACGAATAATTTCCAGGCAAATCTTTTGCCGTTAAGAGTAATTTTTGTTCCCTCTAATGGGTCGATGTGTTCGCCTGTCCTTTTTTTAAACGATTCGGGGTATTTTTCAATTACAAATTGTACAGAAATTTTAACTATACACTACTTAAACAGGCTTCTGTATCGACAGGATAGGTAAAAACATTTTTGTCGGTTTGAGTTCGTTTTAAACAGTAGATAAATTTTTTTAAATAAGGACGAAGAAAGTGTACTTAATTTAGATTTAGGGACTTACTAGTTTGCCACCTGAATCTTTATAGTCTTATTGCTGACATCTCTAGAATACTGAATTTCCTTGGTCTATCTTTGTGAATAAGTTAAGAGAACAAAATTTACCACAGAGTGTATTTTTTTCCAAGTAGGCTGTCTTTATTTTGTGCTCTGTTAACAGGGGGTTTCAAAATCAATTTTTCTAGGTTGGCAATTCAAATTTTCAGTTTCGGGCTTTATATATTTAAGGTTTGTTCCTGTTCTCTTCCAAAAAGAGATAAGCAGTTGCCTGGGTCGAATTTATGTAGGGTCTAACTCAATTCGGGATATAATTGCTAAGATTTAATAAATAAATTTCTATGTCTTGATTTATTGCGGAGTTGGTTTGATGGATTTAAATATTTCCTGATTTTTTTAATAAAAAAACGGAGTCATGATTAAAAGAAGGATAGGTTTCCATTTAATCGGTTTATGGGCCTTATCAGTAAGGTTGTTTATCGAGTAGTTTGCCAAAAATAAATTTTTGAAAATTCCATACATGCCCGCTCTCGAAATTATTGATTTTTAAAGGGATAAAAAAAATGATTGAATTGGTAATGAATTTTTTTGCGACAGTCTAAATTTTGATAGGATCAATTGTTGTCATTAGTTGAGGATGGCTTTCTATCATAGGATAAGTGGAGAATCCTTTTGAACATCAGCGTCTGCATTCATTATTAATTATAATTCATTAAATTAAACTTAATTTGAAAGGTTTACGTTGAATTGCTTTATAACAGTGCCTACTCTTTATAACGAGACGATTACTAACTAATATATGTAGATTTTTCTGGATTTTTAAGAGATGTTAAAGTACTATATATTCTGAAATAAGAATGTAATTTTACAAAAATAATTACGCAAAATAAATATATTTGGGAATAATGTCCTAAATTATTTTTAAATTGAAAATATTTAAAAGAATACCTTTGATATTATAATGACGTTAGTGTTTACCAAGTTTCTTTCCCTGGCAGATTATACCTGGATAAGTAAAGCCTTACCTATTACGGACAATCTAAGCGCATAAATTATTCAGGTTTGCCTAATTTTAACAATAAATAACTCGGTAAATTTTGCATTTTAATTAATTTTTACTTTTAGATTACCAGTTTTATTTCGGCAATTTTTAAAAAAACTATTTTTAGCATGACCTAACGCAACCTTTTTTGTAAAATTTGATATCAGATATAAATGACATTATCTAGAAAAATTTACTTCTGTAGAGCGTGCGCCTTTATTTAATATTATGCCCTTTCTTTACAGATTAACGCTCAAAGATATAATTTTATAACATGAATGATAATTAATTTAAATAAGTTTTTTTATACATATTTAATGAGAAACTTAATTCGCTTGTTTTGTTTTTATATGATGTTACCTTATAATTCTATATTTTTATTATGTAGCTCAACTTTAGTTCCAACAAAAACAGATAAAATTCAATTTTTGATAAATTCTGTGTTACTGAAGACTGAGTTCTGTCTAGATTATAATTTTAGATGCTCTAAAAATTACTAATTCGCTATTTCAAATCGACATGTCTACTTGAAATATAGTTCTGTTTAATATCTTAACATTAAAGCTTTCTTTAATGTATATTTTATTGGGCTTGTTTGGGAGGAGACGACTGTAAATATAGTTTGTGCAACTATATACATCCCATTCCCCGATTGTTATTCCATTAAATCTAAGCTTACTTTATTATTATAATATTTAAAAATCCAAGTGTACCCATATCAAAGTTGCATGATTTAAAAAGTTAATATTGTCATTCCATTAGAATATGTTTATTATCTATATATGTCCAAGAAAATACAAAAATATCTACGAGGCCTTTGAATTAAATGTTAGTAAAATTTTATAAGAAAACTATTACTATTTTCGTAGGGGATCTATCATTTTTAAATCCGTATTGAGATATTAGAACGGGGCATCTTTCAAGACTAAATAAAATTTTTGCGGGAGAAAACGTAATTGCAAAAATACACAAAAGGTTTGTGGCTATAGCCCAAATATAAAGTTGGGGGAAAACTAGAGTTGGCATTCTATTTATTTCAGCAATAGAAATAAAAAGGCGCAGAACCAAATAATAGTTTTGTATAGCTTATCGATCTAGAAGCACTCTTTCTTCTTTAATACTCAAAAATGACCCTACTCAATCAATTATTATTTCTTTTATGCGGACTGCCTATAACTGAAAATAAAAATAGGTATACTTCCAGGGAGTAGTGAACACAAGCCAAAATTTTATAAATCCTAACGATATGGAATTAAATACACATAATATAGAAGTATCATCGCGATAGTAACAAAAACAGGTTCCGTGCATAAAAAGAAAAGATACAGGCCTAAAGTTTTACCTATGGCTGAATATCTTTATCAAAAAAGATATTCAGATTAAATTTTAAATAAAATATTAACTGATTATAAAAACTTTTATTTATGACAATTGGCTTAATAAGAAAAAATTTAATTCCTTGTTTTTGTTTCCTTCAACTTTATTACTCTTAAACGATAATATTAAGTTGCTACTGATTTAACCTGCAGACAAAAAAAGTTAATATGAACAGCTTTTACACTCAGTCTCTATTCCTGCATGCTTATAGGCCCAGAAAAAGTCGAATTTAACCCATTATTTTGTTTAAATGTTCAAAATAATAATATTCAGCGCTTCGAGGTCTACATCATTTGTAGATAACTGACATTTATTATGCATTAAAAATGCCCACAAATATTATTAAATACATTACAGTAAATTTATAATATTAACAGTTCTAAATAAAATAATAGTTTTATAAATAGAAAAAATTAATCTTTTCAGTCGATTTTCGGTTTTTAATTTTTAATTGAAATAAACATTGATGGATTGATGTAAAAATCAAGATCTATGTCGCACATAATTATTGCGGAGCTAGACTGTTTAAACTAGCACAGAATATGTCAGATATAGCAGCATCGCTTTAAATCCCCAGAAAATTGTTTTTAATGCGTTTTGCAGCTTGAAGAGCAATGACCCTTGATTCTAAATTTCTTGATTATTGAACTTTTTTTCTGTTTTATATCATTTTTAATTTAAAATTAGGATAATTTTGTTCAAAAAACTTTCTTTGTGAAGAAAAGCTCTTGCGGTTTTGTTTGGTTGATTTACAGCTATGGTAGAATTTTTGTTAGCCGATGGCACTGTAATTTATATCAATACCCCCCGCCATCAGTCTGAATAGTTTTATTTAATATCTTACCCTGTTATCAAATTAAAAAAGGGCAAGCAGATTGTAATTTCAAATATTTATTAATTTTTATTTTACTATTATCCTTGCGACAGATCGCATAGTCTCTACTTGCATACGAAATTTATAGGACTTTCAAATTATATTTATACAATTTTCTCAACGCATATAATAATTTGATACGTTTTAATTTATTCTCTAAAAATGATTAAATTATTGTAAATATTTTGATTTTTTAGAAATAAAAATGTCAAACAAATATATTTTTAAATAAAATAAAAGAAATTTCAATTATTCCTTCGTTGTTTAATAAAAATAAATACCTTGAAAGCATCCTCGTCTGTTAACTTTAGCTTTTTTATAACATTTACATCGTGCAGCAAATATTCCGCCCGCAATAATTCCGCTAATATTTGTTTTCCTTAAAATACTAACAATTTTAAATATAATAATATTCTTTATACTTTTTTTAGATTTTAATTATGCAATTACAATAAAATTTGTAAATATTTTATTTTTGTTGTTATTATTCTAAGGCTCAATCCATTTTTTATTCTTACATAGATTCTGATCATTTGGGGGAGTGATGACTTAGACTCCAACTAAATATGAAACTAACAAAACATAATGAGGCATTAGTAATAGGTTTTTTTCTCGGGTATCGGTTAGTGACAGTTTAAAATGAAACCAGTCTTAATATATATTTATAAAATTAAAAGATATTAACGTGATTAAGTTTGTCCGTTATTTTTCCATCTCCCTCCATAAAAATATGAGGGTTCTTTTTCATATTAGTTGACGAATAAAACTTTTAACCCGTCAACCTCAAATCCTTTACAGTTAAATTAATTCAAATAAAAATAAAAAATTATAGCAAATAATAAAACATTAAAGGTTTTAGATATTTAGTTACTGTTTCATTTATCATTCTGAAATTATTAGATTTCAAATAGAGATTGTTAAAGTCAAGGCTTAACGTTTTTTAGGTTTTGTCATAAAATTTTTCTTGCATTTTATATTGGATTTTTAATTTCTAAATTTTAGCAAGTAACTATTTGTTATCCAATTCTAGGTTCAAAATCCCTTCTAGTTTTAATTTTACAGTTAGATACGGGCAATAATAAATAAATCCACATAATTTATTAAAGGTCTAATTAATTAAAATAAATAAAAATTTTGCGAAATTGCTGTTTTATGGAATTAGGCTGAGCACAATTATCAAGGAATCGATTTACATATGTGTGTACACTGATCGCCAAGATCATTTTTTAATTTATAATCTCAAACTTAAATTACATTATTTGTTCTTTGTAAATCATATTGAATAATATCAAGCCAATTCTTCAATTCAGGAGAAAGAAAACAAGACATTTTAAGACGGAAATGAATAAACTTTTCTATCTTGTTTATTTAAAATTTTCAAAATAGTATTCCTAGATATATGATTTTCGTAAAATTGAAATAAAAAAGAGTTAAATAATATAAAAAAAATGCAAACATAAGTTGGGCTCATTAAATCCGCGTTTATATTTAAAGGATTTCAGAGTCCAAATTCGTTTTTTTTTAATCAATTTCTGTAAAATAAAATAAAAACTACCTTTCATTTTTAAAATAGGGATAATATTATTTTTAAGGCATCATTGTTGAATCTTCGTAAAAAATTTTCTTTTATTTTTATCAATTAGTTAATTACGTTTTTGACTGAAATATAAGAAAGAACAAAAAATCCTCAGCAATTTCATATTAGGTAAAATGTCCAATTATAAGTTTTAACGGTTCAAGGACATTTGCTTCGAAATTTAGAGTTTATTTGTAGGTGTTATTTGGGAAAATTAATAGATTAAAATATGATATCTGGGCAAGAAAATAATATTTATTATTAACTTTCTTTATTCAGTTAAATAGGCATTCAATCTTAATTAATAATTAATGCTTCAAAAAAAAGAATTACTGAGTAGCCTTTTCGAATCATAATTATATTCATGCTTCTAGAAAATTAAACAAAAAACAAATTATAATACAAAGAGTTCGAAAGTAGCAGGAAAGAATGTATTAATAAACGTGAGATATATCATATATTTTATCTTCCAGATCGACCAATGGCTCTCGTACCGCGTTTATTAAGGTCCCGATATTTTTTCTTTCCTGTTTTTAAAGTCCAGTATTACCCTGTTAAAAAAAATTTGTTAGAAATTGCACTTCAGGCCAATTAAAAAATCAATATAAATGGATAAGAGTACTGAAAAAGAACTTTAAACTGATTAGTCCATCCTAGAGCTAATTTAGTAGCGTGGGAAATTTATGGAATAACAGAAAAATTATGATTTCATTTTTCTCTTGCGAAATAAAGCCGGTCAAATTAGATTGCCATGGCCCTGCAATTGTCCATCTCGAATATTATTTAGTTCAAAATATTGAACTAGCTCATCAAGATAATCAATTGTGTATGACATTGTATTGGCAATATTTTGGAGAGCTTTGATTACATTCTCTGAAAAAAACGAATTCCAGAATGAGTAAATATTCTAATTTCGTAGCTAATTTCAAAAATTATCATTATTCAAGCTTCATAAAACTTTCTGAAGAAAATATTGGTTAAAAAAAAATTACATCCACCAATAGAAAAGGCCCTAAAAGAAAAAGAAAAGGATTTAGAGTTGCATCTTAAAAATAAAGCAAAAATGCATCAGAATCTGCCAATATATTTAATTTTTTTTATTTCGTTAAGTAAACGGCCATATATGACATTATAGTTGTTTTTCATTTAACAGGAAACGGCCGCACGAAAAATTCTACTGTTGAATGTCTAATGTAAGAACGTTATTAGAACAAAAAGGGTTAGGACTCTTTAAATGTTCAATCATCAACCAAAAAATCGGGTCTCACCAGATCATCATATAATTCTCAACATCTAGTTAATGTTATGCCATTTTCACCTTCTACAGAAATGTATAATATCATATTTGTCAATTGTGAGGGAACAATAAATTAAAAACGACGAAACTGATTGAAGTAAATTTTCAATAAAGGTCTTTTTTTGTCGAATTGTAAAACCTTAGATGGCTAGGAACATTTTTATAAGACTATTAAGACATGATCATCAAGTATGTCATAATTGCTTCTAATATTGCAGCATGAGTTAACGTCAGCTTTTTCATTTTTATTAGAGCTTTTGCCTTAACGACATCGCAATGAAATAGATCTATTTTAACTTTCCATCTCTTTTTCATATTCAAAATTTTGATAAATAATTTGTTTACTTACCGTTGCTCGTGCTTTCTTTTTCGAAGCTCATGTTTCAGTTATAAACATATATATTAGAAAGTATAATAAATTAATAGTTAGGATATATATTTAATCATAATTTTTTTAAATCAACATATTTGGTTTAATTCTCTTAAACTTACGAATCTCGATCGTAAATACTCTATCTATTAAAATTTTATTTTTTTATCCGAGCATTTACAACTAAAAGGGGCTCTTTATATTGATTATTATAGGATAATAATATAAATTTGTGTTATTGCTTCAACTAGTTTTTATTTCTAAAACCTAAATTGCGAAGTTTTCTACCCTTCCTATATTCAAGAACTAACTAACTTTAATATAAATATAAATTTGACTATTCGTCCATTCTAAATTTTATTCTCAAGTCATTATCTAAGTATTATATTCTTTAGTTCTTTTCAATAAATAATTTATCCATAAATGAATTATAGATTTGACCGAGCATATTGTATCAATTTTTCCGCCTTTAGCTTTTTTTATTTTTTTAAATTTAAAAGTTAACAATATTAATAAAATTTCTTTCGAACCACATTGCCAATTTATAAGAATAATGGAGAGTTCTTTTGTTCTAGGTAATTTAGGAAAAAATTGAGAATTCTAAAAAATAATATTTCATAAAAAATAATCCAATTTATAATGAATATTCTGAATAAAAATGTTTCGAACCCGTCTCTCCCAGCCTTATATCGGTATACCAAATCACACAAATTAAAGTATAATGTATATTTTAGTTTTTAAAAGTTAAAGAATCGTCTATCATTTATTCGGGCGTTTATTCCAATGTTAAGGCTAAAAGTTGACATTTCATTTGTCTTCCTAAGAATTTTCTTGAGAAAATTAATATCACGGTGCTCAATATTAGGGCCTTTAGTCGGTTTTGCTTTTGCTCCGTAAATAATGCAATCAATTTTTACATACTGTTTTAAGGGTGTCCTTAAGGGGAAGGTCGATCTATGTTGGCATTTGTAACAAATATAAAGAAATCTTAGCAAAATTTTCTCAATGATTTCCATCTGTATCTGGTAACTTTTTTTATGTGAAATTAGCACTGACTAACATTTATGACCATTATATCGGATTTTTCTGAGTTTTAGTGATGTATTATGTTTTATACGGGTTTAGTATAATGACTCATAACAATCCATTGGCATATTTTATCATTATAACCCGCATTTAGTTTCACGCCAACAACATTAAATACTAGTCACAGATTCATTCTATCAATTCAAAAAGTTAGATAAAATATTTTTAATTAAAAATAAATGTGTTTAAAGAATTAGATTTAACTCTTAACCGAACAATTGGGAACGAAATATATCTCTTTTGAGTGAAAAGTTGCAAAGCTTGGCGAGTAGGTTTTAGCAAGCCTAGGCTCTAGGCGTAATTTCTTAACAATCTGCCGTTAAACATTCTTGCTCAGCTATTAGCTGTAGATTTTAGTTGTCCTTCTCGAAACATTTCGCTTGAGAGATTTTTAACAGTATAATATTCTTTATATCTCGTCCATCCCTGTTCGTTTGCAAATGTATCTTTACTGCTTTAGAGTATTTCACAAAGGAGCAGCGCATATGAAAAATTAAAATTTTAAGCATAAAACTAAGAAGGTAAATAATTCGGGATTGCGTGAATACATCTTTTTACAGTGTAATGATTGTGTATGATGATATCGTTCTAAAAAGTGCAAATAGACTTTGGTGGAACTGGACAATATTACTTTTCAGACACAAAATATTGAAAATTGAACTCAATGGATTGAATAAAGATTTGAATCAATAGTTAAAAATATATTGAAATAGATGAATATATATTTGGAATTATATCGAAATAGATTCGCAGCGTTTAACTTTATATTGCAGCATAAAAGAATATTGATATTTGTAATAACAGAAATCAAATTTAAAAAATGTAAACAAAAAAGGAATCAAGATAGAGAAAACATTACGTAACCCACGCAACATGATTTATTTAAATAGCATCAGTTCCTGATTGAAGCACACTTCGTTGTGCAATTTAAAATGGCGTGAGTATGTTTGACATTATATTATTTTTCATATAATTACAGCTCAAGATTTTAACAAATATTTGACCTTTTCAGAACAATTAATTATAAGGGGGAAAACATATGTTAAGTTAAATTCTTGCTGGATACTAAAATCTATTAATAAGTTTGAACATATACAAAAATTATCTAATTTGTTGATTTTTTATTTCATCTATTAGTGTCTCGTAAACTTCAGGACTATTTTTTCGCTCGTAAATATATTCAGTCATTTAAGATCTTTTTTTGTCTTAATCTTTCTTAGTTGAGCCTACTTTCTTCGCATCATGTCGCCATGGACACAGTATATGTTGAGTATAGATATCCTTGTCATCAAGTGCAACTAAGTACGTGGAATGATTAATTATTTTGTGTTCGTACCCTTGTTGATTAAGATTAGCATATCTTTTCGACATATTATATTTATTATGCTACCATGAGAAATATGTTTGGGAATAATAGGAAATGACCTTTGATCTAACCTATTGTCCACAATGAACGTGGTGGCTGAACTATCTTCTTGCCTCCACCTCAACCCCAATTAAATCCAATCTAAGGCGCCTATGATATTAAATTATTAAAAATAAACTCTCATCTATTTTAACGTGGATGCCGGGCTCTATGTGTTTATCGAGGGTCATTAAATACCATCAGCATGTATGTATAAAAAGATTAATTATACAATTGACACAAACACTTTGAAATAAAAAAAATCTATACTAGTTGTTTTAAGAGCATCTAATTAGGGGGCATATTTATAAAGAGTATAACCGTTTTACATCATATTTGGGGGATAGGTGTTAATAAAGAGTAACAGTTTCTATCATCAATCTAAATAGCAGCTGCAGGGCTTCTCTTCAGCTTACAAATTCAACAACCGTTTACAAATCAGAATAATATAATTATATTTTTAAATGTGTGCTAATCGGGCCTTGCCATCTTGAGTTATTCCGACTTACTATCCCATAAACAGAGACATCGTCTTCTCGATCGGTCAACCCCTTCACTTTTCAGTTGATAAAAGGAAAAAATAAGTTTATTTATTGCAAAATATTTTTGAAAGAAAGAAATCTTGAATTATTTATTATAAAATTAATCGGAATAATATAATTGCAGTATTTAGCTTTTTTCTTAAAACATGAAGAGTTTATTTTTAGTTGCTTGATATAATTATATTTAGAAATAAATATAATTAGTGTATTCAGAAGATATTATAACCGCGAGTAGGAGTTAGCCGCATACATATATTGGTTCATTAACAGTCATGGAATGTTGGCTGTTCAAATGGTTTTACAATGCGCTGCAAATTTGTCCAGATGGCAACAATTCAGATACTAAGGGCGAACAAAACGTTATATTTTGAAGCATACCCTTTTAGACAATCCTCTGGCAAAACGCCTAACAATGGGCAATAGATTCATAAAGCCCTTGCGCAATCCTAATGAAATTTTGGCACACATACCCATCTAATAGATTGCCTGTGTCTATTGTAAGACCATAAGAATTGTGTTAAAAGAGTTTATTTGGGTTTCATTCATTAAATATGCACACAAAAAATCCAAACTGATACAAGTAAGAAAATTTTCTTTAAAAATGTATACGTTCCTTTATAAAAATTAACTGTATAAAAGTTTGAATATAGAATTTTTATAAAAATGAAATAAAAGGTTCAAAATTGGTTTGAACTTAACCACCGGCCTCCTCCAACCCAATACGCCTAACTAAACTTAAAACGCTGAATAATGCTGAAAAAATTATTAAAAAATGTTTTCATTTTTAAGTCTTTATTATATATATGGTTGAAATGGTTGTAAATTAAAAAGTTATTAGGATTAAAAAAATAAAGATGCAAGTGACTGGGTTCTACCTTTCGTATTGCCCTATTTGGAGATTTAATTTTAGTTTGATGACGATTGAGTACACAAATTTATTTAATTTGGGCAGTAAAATATCCATGACCCTTAAGAAATTTAAAAATACAGTCCATGACAAGCGCAACTTGTTCGGGAGAGATTTAACGTCAAGTTCTATTAAACGGCCATTAATTATGACACTGCACACTAAAACATTGTATATTGTAGAATGCGGGTCTTTTCAGCACAGCTAATTATGCGAAATAGTAATTCGGGGTAAAAAAGATATTCCCCTCATATAATGATAAATTCTCACATTAGTAAATTTAAATAAATAAAAAATTTAAATAATCTTGCTTTAAGAGTTTAAAAATCAGTGAAAAGTGAATAAAAGCGGTACCCCTAAATACGGATTAAGCACGTGGGATTCATTTTTACGTAAAATATTTTAAAATTTATAAATCTTTTATATCGTAAAAATTGTATTTTTACTCTAGTATTTAGAATGATACAAAAAAAATTATTGTTAATTGTAAAAATAGCATAAGTTAAGGAAAATTTGTTTTTTTCTAAATTGGAAAATTCGATTAAAAAATCTTTTGCCGATATAGTAATTAATCAATTTAAAAATTTTTATCATGGGTATAAAAGTTTTGTGGACGAATCCTAAATAGGTGAGCGTTGTCAACATCATTGGAAATAGACATTGCAGACAAATGATGAGAAAAAAATAGTGTAAATTATTTCAATAGCAGTGTAAATTGAAAAAAACAACCTATATCCCGCTTGATTTTTATTAAATCTGTATTTTGTCTCGATATTGCTTCTGTTACTGCATTTATTGGCAAAGCGTTATTCGCATCGTTATATCCTGAGGTTTTGACTTTTTAAATAAGCTCTGGATTGATTGGACAAGTTTGATGCACGATTTTTTCTTCTACTACCATGAAAATAATTCTAACAAAATATGATTGATGATAAAGTTAAAACTGAGGACATCGATTAAGCCTCTGTGATAATAATAAAGGAAAACAGATAAAGAATGATAGAGTAGCAGAGATTTTCTTGCTATTAAACAAGCTGAAAATAATAGTTGTGTCTATTTTGTGTAATTCTTAGCAAATAGATGCTAGGAAACTTTTATGAGGATAATAAGAAAGCTTGTTCCGCCTGGTAACGTATTCTTTCAGATGGTAAGAGATCATATCAAAATGTTTTACAAAAGGCTTAGCCCATCCGATTATTATTCAATACCAAAATTTTGAGAACTCTCTCTCCAAACAATACAGTTCGCACTCAAAATATTGAAATTTTATTAAGGATTCTTACACGAGATTGTACTATAAATGGACAAGATAGAGGAATATATTACCAAATTTTATTTATTTTTGATGACAAGTCAAAACACTTGTCACATTTAATAAGAACTAAATATCCCTTCAACTAATTTTTATATTTTTTAGCGAGTAATAATTTTTGAACGAAGGTAATTTTTTCGTTTATACTTTATCATTTTTCTAATGTTATGCAATATCTTCGATAAATATATTTTTGATATTTATTTTCAGTGGAATTTCGCAAAATAAAGACTTTTCCTTATAGCATTATAAAATAAACATTTTTATCAATTTTGATACTCGTCTTTTTATTTTAAGAAATCGGAGAAATTTTAATCTTAACGATAAATACTATCGAAATTTATAAATAACCTGCAAATTAAAATAAATCAACCAAAATTTAAAACCATATTGATACTAACATTAAGGTATAATTTGAATTAACATAAATATTAAATTTTAAAAAATTATATTATGCAATCCGTTTAACATCTTCCAGTGTTTACAGTTTAATTTAACGCCATAAAATATTGTCATGCTTTAATATAATATAGTTTGTGCTACAAGGCCCGCTGTACCATAAAGTATGATAGACAAAGAACGATATATTTTCGTAAATATAAGCATAATATTGGTTTATTTATTGATAATATATCTCTTACAAAATTAATTGAGTCATTTATTCATAAAAGCAATTCACTGACAGAAAATGTTATTAGAATAAAGTAGATCGTCAAAAAATAATAAAATTGCAGAAAAGGCGGGAATGAAAGCTATTCATACTATGAACTATTGACTCACTGCAAAATAATTTTTAAACAAGAACAAACTTCCTCTTTCTACTCTCCAATTTATTATTAGAAGATTTAAAATGGCTAAGTATGTTAAAGTAAAACCATGAGGATAGGGTAATGCTAAAAAAAATTCCCAGAGCGATGTTCCTACACATGATGTAATTATTTGAAAGATAGGAATGTCAAGCCCTTATCTCTTTGATAAACAACATACAAGTTGATAAATTTCTATATTTCGAAAATCGTTTGAAGTTATATCTTCAAATTTAGAATATGCGCAGGATTTCATTAACTTCTATTATTTTTGCAATTAAAAATATGTTTTACCAGGGGAAAATTTGCTTAAAAGTACTTTTCGTAAATTCTGAGTTATAAATTTTGAAAAAATTTTAATCTAGATTAAGGGTTTCCGATTCTTTTATCTTTAACCTACTTTTTAAAATTTAATTACAATAATATTTTTATTTCCTTTTTATTTTAATAGTTCTTTTAATAATGTGAGAAGTCTCCTAATATTGTAGAATATATTTTTTCGTGGAATTTTCCCATTATACTGTTGAGAGATGGTACAACTACTTTAATTCTAATTTTAAAAATATAAAATTTGCATTTTGTGCGTGTGTTTTATAAAAAATGTTCGTGGAACGAAATAATTCAAAAAATGAATCAAGTTTATGAGATAGGTAGTCAAGTGTTAATAAAAAGTACTCTGCTAAAATAGAAACTACATTAAATATGGTTTGAAATCGATTTACTTCATAAATATCAATTTTTATTAATAGTTCTTGACAATTATATTTGTTGAGAATACAATGTTGAGGGCCATACGTGTTAATAAGAATTTCGGCGTTTAAAACTAGATTTTCATAAGGCGATGTATATTTTAGTCGAAATATAAAAATATCTGTTATAATATTATCGTGAATTAAAATACAGCAATATCTCTTAAATATATCTGCCAGCTAAATATTTCACCTCCCTAATATTCTAATGTTTTTAAAATAGAATTTTATTTTAAATATATACACTCGAGACATTCCATCTCTCAAAAATACTCAATTGTTTCGTTGAATATATTTTCGTGAAAAATCTTTCGCCCCAATCCATCGTATAGTTAAATGAGGTTAAACCTATATTACTTGAAAAATAATATAAGTCTTTGTAAAAAGATATGAATAATTTTTATTACTTTTTAAGAAAGTAAAATATATTTAATAGGAGGTAGAATATATCAAAATTAATACTACTTTCACATAAATTAGAAATAATATAGAACTCAGGGTAAAAATACATATTTTAACTTTCAAAAATTGCATAAATTTTGTCGGAAAACTTCTAAAAATTTAATTAGAAGAAACCCAGTTCTTTTATTTTTAAATGTGAACAAAAGATTCGAATACAATAAATATTAAAAGATAGAATTGCTTGAGAAAAAAAGATCAAAATTTTTATAAAATATAATTGCGTTGATCAATATTTTCGAGTCAAAGACTATGTTATGGACGAATTAAAAGTTTTCAATTAAAGTATAATAAATTTAAAATAATGATAATCCAGAAAAAATAATAATTTCTGAAGAAAGGGATTGCTCCAAAACTGAAGGTTTTTAGATATGTATTAAGCATAAAGGTGTGGGGAGGATGGACTAGAAACAAGGATGGGACATACCCTCACGTGTTTTTAAAACTGACGGATCATACCACTTCTTTACTATAAATGAATTTGGTTCTTGTTTTAAAAATCGCATGCTATCCAATAAACAGCATATATACATATTATCTCTAGTACACCGTCCAAAGTTTGACGTTACCGGGAATCGAATCCACCCATCATCTCACTATTAACGGGGTTACCAACTTTGGTAGAACCACGCCAGAAATCTATTATAATTTTTACAGCGTACTCAGGTATCAGATCCCACATACATGTACAACGGTCCTTTACATATTCACACGCAAGCCTAACACTAATTAACTAAATATTTTACATATTTTTTTGTGAGCAATAATCGAAGAACTTACGACTCTCGAATAAACGATTTTTGACTTCTTAGTTACGCTTTATGCAAATTAGTTAAAACGACAATCTGCCTCCTATAAAAATCCAATTTTATTGTTAATGTATTTTTTTGAATTTTTATATATTTCTACTGAAATTACTATATTAATAGAAAAACGCGATTGCAGGAAAGCGCTTGTTAGTAAAGGGCAATGCCTGTGAGGCCTAATAGTTTTTTTACTTTAGCTTAAGGTTATATCTTTAGTATACAAGAAAAAATCTGGTTTTTTATAAAAATTTTTTGTTGATTTAGCTTGATAAACTGTATATGAAATTGAGACAAAAATTAGAAATATTTTTACCGAATTAAAAAAAAATACTGTATCAGGTAGACTAAGCTTTATCTTTTATTAAATTTTTATAATTAATAAATAAAATAAAACTGCTGTGCGGACAAAATTCTAAAACAACGAAATCACTATAAACAATGTTTCTAAGAGCTTAAAACAAGCAATAATGAAATAATTGTACAATATGATTTTTGAAAGTTTAGATAAATAATAGGACCTTATCAAATTGCTCCAAGGGTAATATTGAGTTAATTAAGGTAAAATTTATAGAAGGAAGGGTTCATTTCTTGTCTTGTCCGCATTAGTTAAAAAATAAAATTTGAGCAAGTATTTAATTCCTTTTGATCTATATGTGCAATACCATCTTCTCTATAAATATAGGTTAAATTATTTTCGTCCTTAAATTAATGCGTAAAATTAGTCTAGAAACACCACACTATTAAGAAAAATATATATTTTGTTCAGTTAAAATTCATTCTTTTATAGCTTATAATTGGCTTATGAAAGGTTTTGCTGTCTTAAAAGATAGCTTCGAGATTTAATTTATGGAATAGTTTTAAAACGATAAACTGTCTGTGAATAAGATATTCGCATATTTTCTTTATTCGATATTATTTAATTAAATCAGTTATAAAAGAATGCAACTGACATACTTTTAAAAACACTTGAAATATATTTAGTGAGATTAGAAAGCACGAGAAGCGGCATCGGATAGAACTAGGAGAATTTAATCAGTAGCTGCTTTTGCAACCTTACATGTAAAATGCCAAAGCAATATCCACAACAGGTTCAGATTTATCCTGCGTTTACAGATATACCCCATATTTCTGACACGTAATAAACATTTATTTTGAAAGAATATTTAATAATTTTGAGTTTAATCCAAGCAAGAGTATTTTTGTTACATAAGAGAGATTTCAAAGCATTTAACTTTTCGAACCAATAATCTTACAAGAGTATATTAAAAAAATTAAATTCGCTGCGCAAATAGATTAATTTATATGCTTTAATTATCATTTCTGCACTTTCAAAAATTAAAATTATATTATTCGATAATTTAATCATCTAAGAGCAAAATTCATTACTTATTATAGCCTGCACTTTGACTGTATTTAAAATGCGCAATTCATTTAGAACTCTTTACAAAACTTTAAGCTCCTTAGGGAATCTGAAAAAAAAGTCTAGATTATCTGCAGACAACGAACAAGGCAATTTAAAAGTCGCGGCAGGGGCATGCATACCCAAATACGCCAGGACATTAAAAATGCAATAAGATAAAAAACATTAAATAAAAGGGCAACTATAAGTTAACCTTGCCTTACCTCTTTCTATAAATTTAAGGTTTGGTTTAAAAGGTAGTTTCCCCGATTGTCCCTTCGGGGCATCCAATTTTATATGAAACATTATGAGTTAGGCCGTATAGCCTATTAAAATTAATTTATCAAAAAGATTTTATAGGGCCCACTATCGAAAGCTTTCTAGCAATTAATGAAACATGCCGGGAACACCTTAATGGCAATCCTTCGTCACATCTATTTTCTTTACAGCTACAACCGACATATACTAACATTGTCATGTTGTAAGCATGCTTATTTCTAGATAATATCATTCTAAAATTTCAGTTTCAAACGATTCTAGAAAACCAAAGCTACCCCTTTAATACATTTGTTAATAAGAAATATGTCTCGACAGTTTTTCAGAGAAATTATATATAATCTTTTATAGGTAGATAATAGTTGCGACATTCAATTAAGGTCAATAAATTTCTCTACTCCATATATATTTACCTTTCTTGAAAATTACGAAGAAGAAAGGCATGATAGACGTTAGAAATCTGCCACCAACAATTATTAAATTTCAGGTCCGAATACTTCAGTATTTTTCCCTACTGTTTATTCAACATTATTCCGTTAAAAAAAATAACACTTGCCAAAAGTCTTTGGGAGCAATAGAGTCAATTTAGAAATATTAACGGAAATAGAGATTTGAATAAAATTTTTTATCAAATATATTTTTTATCATTAAAATGCGAAGCAGATCAGCTGTATATAAGCTTTAAATAAAAAACCTATTCCCTGTGTTTGTTTTTTTTTATCTTACCATTAATATGCCTTCGAAATAAATGAAGGTGATTTTTGGAATTATAGCTCCATAACATTGAACGTTTTATCTTTTTAGATAACAAATTTTTTTTAACATATATTTATTTCACGATTCACTTCGGTATGATAGTTCTGTAAATAAAAAATCTTAAGTAATTTTAAGTTTTTCAAACGTTTCCTGCTTTTAAATTGAAATCTTTTAATAATATTTTAAATGATTCAACATAGTGTCATTTCAATAAAATTTATATCATTTCAAAAATAATTTAAAATATTTATAAAAAATTGTTATAATGAGTGTTTTTTTCATGTAAATAAGCCTACAGAACTATAATTTATCTTTATTCTGGCATACAACAAAAATCATAATTATTACATAATATGAATAAAGCAAATAATGGAAGCTGTATGCATAAATTTATATAAAAAAATTATATATATAATTGTAACATTTGATTTTACAAATTTTGGCTTTTATTTTAAAAATAAATCAAAAATTTATCAATTATATTTCCTCAACTTTTTTTAATAACGTGATTACCTCCCATAATTATTTAAATGCAAATACATTGAAGAATCGAAATTCGAAAAATTTGAACAAACTAATTTTATGAAGAAAAAAGATGGCATTATTTTAGTTGCCAACGGAACTTTTGTTTTGGGTAAGGATAGCATTCCTTTTGGAAATTGTCGTTTTCAAAACATATAATAAATGAGAATATTATTTATGGCCTTTGTCAAAAGGATCTTTTTTTTCGCTATATTTATTTTCAAAATAGATAGTTGCGGAACCCGTCAATTATTTTTTCCCCTTATACTATCAATTATATTTTTCAACCTTTTAAACTCTCGGTATAACTTTACATTATTTGGGCAATCCTTTTGATCTTAATTATGAGTCTTGTGAGTTCATCATTGTATTTCTAGGTTTTAATCTCTTCTAATTCAAGCATGATTTTTTATAAAGAATTTTAAATTATTAGAAAGACTCTAAAAATAATCTTCTTCGTGAATTTCATATTTTATAAATTCTAGATTGGTTGAAGAAGCTAAAGCCAATCTAGAAAAATAACAAAAATTTCGCGTTCCTTCGTCAAAATCTTAAGAAATTTTTTTTCATTTTCATTTTTCACATCTTTGATGATATATTTTATATTAACACGCAAATTTGATAAAATATATAATTTATTAATCCTCAATTGATTAAAGATCTATCGTTTTAATTTTTTCTCTTATGATTCGTATTGTACTTAATATTTATTCTTTTTTGTAGGTTCAATTATACCTATGAACAAATAATTTATCAGTGAATATTTTTTTTCCAAACAGCCAAAATATAACGAAACGAAGTAAAACTCTTCGTAAATATAAAATTTTTCAAGTTTTCAGAATGTAAGGCCTTATCCAATTTCTATATACTTTAAATCTACTATATTTTGAGAAGCTGGTTATTAAATGCAACTTTCGTCAAGATCGAATTGTAATTTTTTAGCATTAAATCCTTCTTATAACTCAAATCTATGATATGCACAATATCAAACATGAAATGAATGTAAATTTTTTAATAATAGTTTCTATATTTAATTTGTGTCCCTTTACATTGTAGATACCTCACCCAATGTTAAAGAAACTAATTAATTGTTAAAATATTTTTATGTTACTCCATGACAGGGAAGTCTCTATTAATGCCTAGTATTCCCTGTTCAATAATTCGATTATGTTTTATTAATTATTGTGAGCCGTTTATATGTGAATTCATTCCATATTCTTATAAAGTGTCAAAAGAAAAATCGAATTTTAGATTTTTACTTATAATAATAAACTCTAAAATCAAAATTTTATATTTATTTTATAATTTTTCTACACATACTTATCTGATTTATTAAACTTTTAGAAACATACTGTTACAATAAGCGTGTGCTCAATAAGAGAAGAGACGCAGATCAATTATCTTTAGTTCTTGCAAATCAATTCTTTTCTATAGAAATTGAACGATTGAGTTCATTCATTACAATTATATGTCCTTTAATAATTTTATTCGGGAGTAATTTTATGAGATATTAAAAACGTTTAGAAATATATTATGAATAATTCATCTTTGTGTTTCTGCATCGATCCATAATTCTACTAGATATTATAGGGCTTCTTTGGGAGCGACAAATTTCTTTCGCAAGGATATATTATATTATTATAAACTAATATAATTAAATATTTTCATTGCCATAAATGTTTTAAAGCAATTTTTTGATACTTCTGGACAAAATATGCAGAATGATTCTCTTGTTCCCATTTTACTACCGCATTTTTAGAACACAAGTCCTTTTTTATTTTAGATGCTTTATTTTGGCAATCTATATTTGTCGGATCTAGTTTATCTTACACGTGTGATTTATATTTATTAGGTTTTCTAATGCGTAATGCATCCTTTTCTTTGCTGAAGCGTCAGCTTATAAGAAGCCGAAAATGTTTTTAAAATCCTTTATATGGATTAAAATTTGATATATCGTTCGAACTAGGAACATAAAAAACGATAAAAAGACATCGCAATATATAAATCAAATGCAGACAACTCGGTAAACAATTAATATAAAGTTAATAAACATTAGATCGGAATTTAATAACATGTTCGTAACGCGATTAATTTAACACAAAACATTTATAAATTCACTTTCCCTCAATATTTTATATTTTAAGGACCTTATTTTTAGTTTAGTAGAGATTATATATATAGTTTTTTGAATACCATATTTTAGTTATCAAAAACACTTTCGGTTATTATTATATTTGGTAAATACTTTAATTAAAAAAATAATTTATTTATAAAATGGGAATATCCTTCGTTGAATTCACATAATGGCAAAAAAAAAACACGTAATTCCTGTTTTTGGGCACTTCATTAAATATAGTATAGTACCTAAAATTCCTTAATTTGGATTTGGATTTTACTTTTGTTCAAGTAGAAAACTTTTTTTTTAAATAAATGTTAAAAAATTTTTGATTTAATAAATTATAGTAGAAAAAAATTTAATTTAATAATATATATGTTAAATGAAAAATTTGCAACTTATATCCATTATTCAGATAAGGATAAATGTAATTATTAGAGGATTCAATGTTACAAAATAATTATTTTACGGAGTTTCAGTAAAATGAATTGTTAATCAAACTTCCCAATTTATGTTGAATAGTAAATATATTATATGAAATGCAATGAAACTTAATTTGATATTCATTATTAAATATAATCGTCTGCTGTAACACGTCGTACGAAATAATCAGAACAGCTTAAAACTTAGAAAAGGAAAATTAAAGTTAAAAAATGTCATAAAATATTTGGATGTATTAATAAGATTAATAGTTGCCTTTAATCAAAAATAAGTTAATCGTGTGTTAACTCTTTGAATTCCAGTTGCAAAATTATTGCCATTTAATATAAAGGTATAATCGGGATCTTGTGGCTACGGAATCGCCAACTGTATTTAATTTAATGTTTAGAGGCAACTCTGTTGCTACATTACTTTAAAATAAAAATATATTCAGAAATGTTTCTCATTGTTCAAACATTAATCGAGTTGTGTTCTTTTTTGGCAACTTAACTCTGACTGTCGATTATGTTCACTGATCCCAAATATGGGATTAAAGAATTAATTTTATAAATTTAAAATCCCACCCTAATTTTAATGAAACAATTATATTTTTTTTAATAATTTAATTATGCAAATACCCAGTATAAATTGATTGTTTTTACAATTTTTTCCTTTCCTGTAGATATAAAAACATGGAAATAAATTGAGAGTAAAAATAGAAAATAAGGCAATTTTTTATCTAATTTTTCATATAAGCTAATGATATTAAATTATCTTAGAAAGATATATAATTCACTAAATATTTATAATTTTATACTTTTGTTTAAATATTAACCTCCCCTTCCATTTGAAGTGTAATCAGCATATGCTGTGTTTTCTGTATTGCTTCCATCAGGATTGATAATTTTTGTTGTAGCAACTCTATTTGCAAATTTAAATTATTTGTTGAAAGTGAGAAAATTTCCAATATTAGAATTAGTTCTTGCTTTTTCGTTTCTTGGTCCGTTTCTTGTTGAGCTGGGTTGAGATCTGATAACTCAACCTAAATTATTTATATGTATTTAACTTATTAATTTAATAAATAAGCAGTAAAAATTATAATACTCAATAAAAATGATTTCATAGTTAAGAAATAAATTATTATTATGTTCAAAATGTTTTATATCAACGTATATTTTAGCTTTCAATTCAAATTTAAAAATAAAATGTTAATCATTATATAATTTTTTTAAGCTTTAATTTTATGATAAAAGAAATTTTGAATTACATTTTTTTTGAGGATTTATCATTTTTACTCTGCAATATAGAATTTAATATATATTCATTTTTTCAATTTTGTTAATTTATCCTGATATCATTTTGACTTCATTGTCTTAATTAAAAATACATTTATGTTGCTGAATCATCTCCAATATATTTATATTTTAAATGATTGAACTATTTAGAATAAAAATATAATTTATTCTTAAAATTGCATATCACATAAGTTAGTCAAAATTAATATTGATTTTATCATCAAATCTTGCAGTTAAGCTTAGGTGCATAATTTAGACTATTAGAGGATTTAATGCCAAAATCAAAATATATTTCTTTATCACCAAAATTATGCTGTTAATAAATGCATAAATATTTAGACTGCATTATTATAAAGAGAGTTCTCAAAAACACAGTTTTCTCACCCTCCCCCCCCCCGCAGTCTTTTGTCTGATAGGCCATGCTTTGAACTTCCACAAAAATTTTGGTTCTTGTATGAAAAACTATTCCCTCAGATATAAAGGATATCACTGCATCTTTCTGTAAGTACATCACTAACGTTTTAATACGACGACAGTTGTTTAACAAGTCTTCTCTGACGGGAAGCGATGTTACGTAAAGCGCTACGACGCCTTTCAACATATTTTTTTTATTTTTACTGCTCTCTCAGATATTGAAATACACAAGATTCTATTGCAGCCTCTTCTTTCACAATCTATCGGTGTAATGGTATATAATATTAAAATACGCTAAAGCATACGAAGCTAGAATTTAGGACCGAAAAATTTCGTCACTGTTATAATCCCATATCTTTTTATATTTGTAATATTTAAGAATTAAGAAAAATAATTGAAAGTATCAATTTAAGATTAAAAGATATTCTCGATTTAATTGGGTATAATAATTTAAAATAATTTTTCTTCGAGCGTAGAAATAATCCCGATTGTTTCCTTAAACAATAAAAATTAATTAATGATATCGTTTAGCGTTTAAGGTATTTCATTTTTAACGCATACATTAAAATTTGGCTTGTTAAGAAGCACGAATTCATTTAAATAGAGGGAAATTCATAAATAAAGAAAACTCTGGGAAAAAATAAATATTTGGAGCAATTATCATTTAAAACTTTATTATAATAAGGGGAAGTCTGTATTCAATTCCAGGAGATAATACGTATCTGTATTTTCTTCGGTTTAAAAGAATTAAAGATGAAGAATGGGTGAATGAAATCGAACCATATCTGATCTTGTTTAATTAGAGGTACGATATATTTGACTAAAGTCTGTTACGAAAAGGTAAAAACCACTTCGAGCAGATAAAAGTGTGAGGCTTTAATATACGTAAAAGAAAAATAAAAGTAGTATAAAATATTTTTGAACAAATCATTCTACAAAGAAAAATCAAAGTTTCGCAATCATAAAATGTTAAGAAATATAAACTCCTTAAACGCATCCATATTATCAAACAAAAATTTTATCTTATTAAAATGTAGCAGTTTGAATTCCGTTGGTTGATACCAACTTCAAAAAACAAATACAATCTAAATCTTGTATTTCGTATCCAGATTGAGCTTAATGAAAGTAAAACAATTGAATCGTTTGTTTTTAAATTAAAAAAATATTTTAATAAAATGGGAATACGAAATAGTATCACGCAAGATTATATGGCTATAATATTTAAGAATTTTTTTTAAATAAAAGAATAGCTTAAATTTAATAGGTAAAAAACCAGAAACTAAAAAGTTGGATAAATATTTGGTTCATTATTTAAATCCAAATTAAAAATAATCATAACAATAAGGTGTATAGTTGAATGCTATACATTGAAAAATTCTTTATAAATAGGACTACGCCTTACAAGAATCTATAGATTTTAAACTTTTAATAACCGAGTGGCCGAAATAAACGTTATATATATACGAATTTGTTTACTAAAATTAATGAACAAAAAAGATTATTCCTATAATAATGCAACTTTAACAGATAATTATTAAATTTAAAGAGCGTAGTAATTAAAGCAATATGGTTAGAGTATACTATTAGATATTATACGACAACAAAATATAAGCAGTTATCTTTAATTAACCCTAATTAAGGAGAAATTACGAATTATTGCTAGAATAGAATTAATAAATAAAAATTTCAAAAAAGAGAAATATTAAAAGGTAGGCCAATTTATATAAATTGCAACCCGTCCTCCTCAGTAAGATTTATACGGGCGCATTTTAATTGTTTTTATAGATTTGCTATTACTTACACAACTTTAATTATTTAAATTAATATAATGGTCTTTGAATATTCAATTAGCCCATATATAATGTTTGGGTAACTGATGCCTAACTTCAGTGCGTGAAAGTTGCATCTCCTGGATGAATGGCGGTTAAACGTTTAGGATTAAGATTTCGTAGAATTCGTGCGATAATATCTTAAGCTGATCAATAGGGACCATGATATTAATTTGAAAGGAAACGTCGATAAAAAAAATTATTCTCTTTATAAAACTATTCATTTATTGATACGACCTTAACCCCAAATATGGAGATTTAACATTCAAAATATAGTATATTTATTTTACACAGTCATTTCAAATTATGGGATTATATCAAGAATTATGATAAATGAACTACTATTCAGGCATGTCATTAACGATATTTTAACAAGAAATAACTATGATGGCGACTTTAAACCATAAAATGAATTATTACTTCATTTTATAATAAAAATAATAACACATGTGCATAACCTCATTGGTTGCGTTTTTCAGTTAAACAAAAATTCTAAGGTTGGCAAATTTTGATTTTAACCCGACAAAAATATAATTTCTCTGTTATAAAAACTAAATTTTTGATTGAAAAAAAATATATAATATGATTGGATTCTTAAATTTATGTATAGATGTCTATTTCGCCAGATATAAAAAACTGGAAAAATGGCCTTAACCGGCAATAATATTTCTTTTCCCTTAATGAAAAGCTATCGTTTGAAATTTGCATTGGCCAAAATCGTGATATATACGATCAAGTTATTTTTTGCGCGAATGGCAGGTTTCGCGTTCATTTTGTATGGGATAATGATCCATCCATATTATACAAAAGAAAAATAAATTTTTTACATTAGAAACTAAATATTTGGGAATTAATAATGGTTAAAACTAACCTACCGACAATAAATACTTCATCTACATTTAAGGCTTGTTCCTTTAAATATAGATATGGTAAATATTCAGAAAGAAACAAAATGGACTCATACCTTTGTTGTACTTCAAGGAGTCATTCAGTATTTTTTTAAATATCCGTTCTATCCTTTGGTATTGGTTCCAACTTACACGCTTCTTAATAAAGATAAAATTATCTTCAAACGAATTGAGCATTAGATTATAAGGACAGGGGATGTTTTAAAATTTCGTGATTAGCCTTTTTTTGAACACCCCCTAAAGCGTTACATTAATCACAAACGATCCTTAATTGAAAGGTTCAGGCGATTTATTATTCATGTAAGAACTTTGATCAAAGATGTACAAAGAACGCATCTTCAATATTTTTCCTCTAGGATGAAAGCTTT
>SGJC01000112.1:0-22783 GCA_009887335.1 Henneguya salminicola | reverse complement strand
GAGAACATAAGACGATTTCATTCTACAAATATCAAATGAGAAAATTTTTTAATTTGTGTTTTTGTGTCATTATTTATTGGTTCCGCATAGTACGGGAAGACTTTGCTCGCATTCACTCCTTAGCTTCTTTCCATAACAAGGAGCTAAGGATTTCATGGCTGTAACGGTTTCTTCACCTTAATATAGATCAGAAATATTTAAGCGAAATTTTTTTAAGATTATTTCGCATAACCCTCACAGATATACTATTTTTAACCATCTAAGTATTCTTTAATTACAATTATCCTGAAGTTATCAACTGCTTGGATAGTCTTTTAATACACGTTGAACAATATTATAAATCGTTTTTTAATGGCTTTAGTTTCGTAATACTGATAGAAGGAAGAACAACAAAAATTTTATGTTTATGGGAACAAGCGCGCATAAAAATAGTATTTTCATTTATAGTATCGCGATCGTGCATCTGAAAATTATTTTTTTTATCCTTGACTATATGTGGAGGAAGAAAATAAACCTTTAATTAACAAGGACATTTTTATGAAGACATGCGCAAACCATAAAATACTCACATTGAAGCAGCAAAAGCATACACTTCCCCTGATAATTCAAGAAAACTGATTTCACGGTTGTGATTTTTGTACCTCGAAATACCTATTTCTTCGAAAAAAAGTGGCAGTACTATACTAGGATTTTACCTTATTCTAAAGATGATCTGCTAAAATTTCAAAAAACCTATAAATTCGAATAAAAGGCTCTTGATTAACCGGGTTTCCAATCCTCCTCTCTGATTGAGTTATATTATTTAATAGAATGTATAAAATTATTATAATATATTTTATATCCCTTACATTTTTTTTAGCCAATATAAATCTAGTTTTGAATCAGAACACATATAAACAAAACAATAAAATAAGCTTGATTTCGTCTTAACCTCATAGAAATTAAAAAATGAGGGTCAACCCATACAAATATTAATTTTGGTAAATTGATGTTATTTCCATAAGGAAGCATGCGCGATAAGGATATCCTAATATAAGTCCTTAAATTTTGTGTTTTTTCTAATAGAAATAGGGAATGAGTCCAGATGGTTAGGAAATAATACACCCGACTCTCGTTTTTCGGGATGTATAAGTTCCTAAGCATCATGACAAAAGTAGAACCGAGTGAACATATACGAAACCGCAGGGTTAGATTCTCTAGAATTTGCAATTTCTCTATAAATGTGAGTGACCCCACTAACTAATGCAAAATATGTTCACAAAAACTCATGTTTTTGGACTAAATTCAGTAGCAAACAAATTGTCCTATTATTTATCACAAAAGATGAACCGAGAGTATATTTCATTCGTCTTTTTTCAATCTTGGTTAAATAAATTGATACGAACATATTTGTCAAGTAAAAATGAGATATTTCATTTTATAATATCCTTGGGTTCTTTCTTTTATATATTACTGTGGATTCATGGATCCCTACACAGTCAGTACGAATTAAATGAGGATAAGTAGAGAATAAAAAAAAAATATATAAAAATGGGAATCAGTCTCGTTGTAAGGTATCATACAATTATGAAGAAGGATACCCATTTTGATAGAGCTATCTTTAAGAGGATAAAATTTTGCATTAAAATAAGCTGAATTAAACTTGAAAGAAATTTCCTCCGTCTCAAAAATCCATAAAATTCTCTAGCAATGAGCTTTAAAGCATATTTTTTCCAAGGTTGAAGCTTGTAATATGAAACGTGTGAGAAATATATAAATTAATCAGTGCATTTAATTTTATTCTAAGATGCATAAATATATGTTATATGTAAATATTTAATTTAGTCTAAATTATGGATTAAAGGTAGAATAGGAACCACCTACATTTTTTTATGAACATGCGCAACCCCTCTAATGTTTACAAGACGTCAAGAACTAAGCCAAAATTTATAAAAATAGATGAGAATATCGTTATAAATAAACATATTGAGAATAGGATTATATTTTACGAAATATAAATATTATAAGAAAGAAAATACTAATATAATCGGCGCATGTTCATAAAAAATGGAGAAGGGGTCCTATTGTAACATTCAGCCTAAATTTGGATTAAAATGACGAAATTGTTCAACTAAAAAAAACTGCGCTTCATGGTTAACACAAATTATGCATTCATGGAGTTCGAACATCAAACAAATTGAATAAAAACTAATAGTTATTTATATGACTATATTTTATTGATATGAACATTCTTCAAAGTAAATTGTCAAAAAGAAGCGAATAAATATGTTTATGATTTATCTAAATTATGGTTGTGAAGCAAATAGAGAAAGACTTGAGCATAGCCTCCTAAAAAACAAGTTGTGTAAAATGGGAAAAGGGAGACAAGCCCTATTACAGCTGATGTATTGGAAGTTAGACTAGGAAATTTAGGGGAAATTACTTCTAATTTAATCGTAAGTATATTATGATGTTATTGAGCCCAGAATTCAACATTTGAAAATGGGTATTTAAGACAAAAAAACGAGCTCTTTGTTCTGTAATGGCGCACCTTAAACATCATCGGGGTGGTCTCAATCATAGAAATTATTGCAAATTAGATTCTTTATATTTTAACCCAATTTAATTTTTTATGCCATTCCCACGGAAATTTTTTTGGCGGTAGCTCCCTCGATAAACCTGACATCATTATTATGGCAAAAGTAAATCATGACTGGTATGTTATTGATAGTCAAGTTTAGCATATGAATGTGTTAATCATGAGTTAGCATAGTCTCAGTCGATAAAAATGCCTACTTACGAAGAATATCGCGAGAAAAAAAAACTGGCGGAATGTAATTAGAACGCTCTTGTCGTGATTGGCTCTTTCTTGGTCTCAAAATGGAGAAAAAAAGTTTGAATATTTAGCTGGACCTTTCCTCATGAAAGTAGGAGAGTTTGTCAATCGGAGATGTAACTTACATGCATTTGATAAAAAAAAAACCGTGATGTTACAAAAAATACACTGCAGTGGGCCTCGGTATGAAATCCTTAACTGTCAGATAATCGAGGAGAAAGCAGCCAAGTTAGTGTGTTCGTTTTGTAGTGTCAACAGAAATACGAACAGACAGGGAAGTCGGCTACGCTGTGTGAATTAATGCCTATTATATTTAGGGAGGCCGGTTTTAATCGGGCATGGGTATTTTTAGGGTGGATGAGTATCTATTGATAAAGCCGTAGGGTTTATAGGACTCAAAAATTTTCTGGGCTAGCACAAACTATGTAACCGTGAAACTCACCTTGATGGAAACAAGCATAGGTTTTATACATTAAGTTTACATTGGAAAAGGGGAGTAACGGCCTTAGCCAACGAAAGATTTGAAAAAAGGAAAGAAAATTTAATATTTTTAATTTTCACTTATAAATTACGATACTCACCGAATGAGACAATAGTAATATTTTAATAAGTAAACATTGTGTTTCTGAGAAGGACCATGCTTATAAAGTGTGAGATAACCTCAAATTGCAATGATTGATCGTTAATAATTGCAAGCTTTGACATTTTGTATAATTTAAATGCGGTTTTTAAAAAAAATAAAAAAGGCGAAAATGAATATTTCCTCAAAATAAAATGTTCTAAGATAAAATAAAAATGGCCAATTAGCATGCGTGAAAATATTCAATAGGATTTAATAGATCGGATGAATTAATAACATTTAAATTTAGAACTATCGATATATTAATGTGAAAGTTTCTTTTTTGATTGTACACAAATTTTTATTAAATTGAAATCGCCGTGTTTCATAATTTCGATCGAATCCATTTTCAAGCTGGATTATGTATGGAATAGTAAAATTATTTGTTTTAAAACTTGCGCTTTTATATTTTGACGCATGCTCTGATTTATGTTGATCCTATTGTTTTCAATAAAATTAGCAAGGAGAAAAGAAGTTCTAAAAGGATGGACAATCAGATTTTATAGAAAATGATAACATTCATCAAAGAGTTGGGCTGTAAAATAATTGTAAAACATAGCTAACAGATTAATTTATTGTTGGGGAAATGAAATGATTAGGTATTTAGACAGAAACACTTACTCACCGCAAATGAAATATATTTTAGAAATAAGGCCCATTAAATATCAGGAAAAAACGCAGTTTAGATTGTAAAGTTCCCAAGAAATAGTTTGGGAGTGAGTTAAAAATCTATGCAGAGAAAATTTATATAAAAACTTATTCATTTAAAAAACCCATAATAATCCTACAATGTATGCATCGAGCAAGCCCGAATCTCTCACTAAAAGTTTTTGTATTCTTTTTTTTTGCTAAGATATTAAATGCATCTAGAAAATGCAATTTAAAATTTCCAATATTTATGATAAATAGGGAGTATTTAAAATAACACAAATCCAATGGAACCACTAAGTACATTTTTGTTTTCAAATGAGTATTTCCGCATGCGCGTTATTTCGTCATTTTTAAGATAAAAACTTGAAGTGTTATTAAAAATTATAACTTTTTCCTTTTCAAAATAAGTATTATTTGTAGAGAATAAAGGGGGTTTTGTCATATTTTATATATTATGAGATATTAGCATCTCAGAATAAGGATCGAGGAACGTACACATTGAAAAATATGAAAATTTGGTGTTGATTTTTGATCGAATTTCATTAAATATACTAAAGGTTTAAATCAGGGAATAAAAAAAATCGTAAAGAAATTTACGGAATTCTTTCATTTTTTGTCGATAATTCCAAGAGACCGATATTGCGGGCATTATTTCTGAAAAATGGATTATTTTCTTAGGTATTTTCCTTTAAATATAAAGACAATTAAATTGATTCATGTAAAAAATTTGAATCCATGACAAAAACAGGTGGTTAAGCAAATTCATTCATGTGATACATTGAAAAGTTAAATCTTACTCACAAATTGTTTTTTTAATCTTTCGTAGGAACCTAAAATGTTATAAATGGGGGAAACTTTAATAGAATCGATGAGATAAAAATATTATGCAGATGTGGGCTATTTTTAATCATTTTACTAACAAAAAGGGAATCAACGATATGAAATCTATTTTTATCCATATCTTTACAATAAAAAAATAAAATTTGCAATACCAACAGCCTTTCTTGTCAATGGGCACAGCTAAAGTGATGGATTGAAAGTAAAAACTCAAAATTAAATCGTTAAAAACACACTATTTACCAGAGGACCAAGGATAGAATAGGACCCCTTCTCTACATCTTTTGGACCATGCGCAACCCGTCTGTTTCCAACACACCAAGAACAAAGTTAAATTTTCTAAAAGAAGATGAGAATAACGTTAAATAAACATTTTGAGAATATGATTTTATTTTACGAAATAGAAATATTATAATAAAGAAAATACTAATATCATATGCGCGTGCTCGTGGACAAATGGGGGGGGGGGTTACAATTGTATCATTTAGACTTTAATAGCAATTCCACTTTTGTTTGTGTGTTGTAATATCTTTCCTATCGACATAAATTAAAAAATAGAAATTTACAGAGAAGATAAAAATTAAAAAAAGAAACCCTTCTTCCCGCATGCGTATGACGATAACATCAATGATCATTATATTTCAGGCTTCTATTTTTAGTTTTTGTGATTTGAGCATTTAAGTTAAATTTTTACATGGGGGGAACGTGGGTGCCAAAAGTAAGCGTTGCATAAAAATTTATAAATTAATATGAAAAAATTTTAAATAGAATATTTACTGGATAGAAATATTTTTTGTTGGCCCCTGTTAATATATTTTACCAAAACTCCTCCGAGTTTTATCTTATTTTCATAATAAATATCATTTGGCCATTTAATTTTCAGCTTAATGGACTGAATTAAAAATATATATAATACACTCATTTTTTTAATTGAATTGACAAACGATAGACATATTATATGCTGCAACAATGTGATTGGTATATGAGACTGCGCGTTGTGCATCATAGTCAGCATCAAGCAGCCTTTGTTGGAAATCCATTTATTTCCATGACGACCTAAAAGTAGACAAATCATATGATACCATGTCCATTAATTTGTTCATTGGCCATAATTACCAAATTAAAGGAATTTTCGTCGTTAATATATTTTGCGATTCTATTGATAAAAAAATTAAATACAATTCGCCAAAATCTACCGTCGATGATAAAATATCAAAGATAACAATATTTCGGCCAAAAGAACGCGTGACCAAATCTCTATAAAATGTATTGAAATCGAATTGTGCAAAATTTTCAGATGCATTATTAAACAAGTAGTTTTTATCATCTATCAACCAAAAATAAATATTATTTTATACGATATTATTTTGGATATGAGTTCGTAATTCTGCGCGTGCCCTTTGAATATACCATTGTAACGATCATTTATATGATTGCTGTTTGTTTTAATATCAATTTTAAATTTGTTAAGGATATTTGTTATTATTTCGTTACATTTCTTATCATTGTTTTCTAAATAATTTGAAATAATAATTCGTGAATCATCGTCGGAGTAAATGTCCTCAATTAAATCCATTTTAGGTTGAATTTTAATTTCTTTTATAATTATATTGTTTATTACTAAATTCATCTTTGTATGTTATAATATAGTTCTCAATATCTTTGGATGAATGATTTATCCATACTTTTCCTCTTTTTATGTGTATATAATTAACTATTTTATCATGACAATTTTTAAGATCTTCGAAATCAATCATGTCAAATATGACCAACTGTGATAAAAATTCCCACGGTGTAGTGATGATTAAATTCTTGTCGAACCCTAAGCTATGTATAACATATTTAGTTTTGTCCAATAGTTCATTCAAAAAGGTGAAAATAAAACTTTTTGTCTTTGATTTATTGAAGAAATACACAACATCAGGAGAATATTCCATGCTTTTAAAATATGAACAGTACGCAAACTCGAATTGAATGATATTTTACCAATAATTTCAAAATGCAGAACCTCGATTATGCGCACTAAATAAGGATCATCATGGACGAAACTTAACTTATTGATGCATAACATTTTTAAATTAGTTTTGAATTTTTTCCTCTGCTTAAATAACAATAAAGCAAAATATAATAATAATTAACATATGCCTGTTTTAAATTTTTTAATATTCGTTTTTATTTCGAAGATATCCGAGTATAATGGCTTAAGTTTTGACAGAGCCTTATCAATAACAGTTTTCCTTTTATGAACGCTTGTTTACTTTACACGGGTATAGCAGGGTCATTTAACCAAATTTTGTACTGGAACAAAATGTAATTGAGATAACCACATCGCCATGGTTCGCACTTGTTCGGTCGCATTTGAAGACATCAATTTTATTTAAACCCCTTATTAAGGTAATAAGATTGTAAGGGCCAAATTTCGCAAGTAAATGTTGACTAAATGTGATACAATTGAGTCACGCATGTCCTTGCACATCCTATTAAATGTCAAGGTCAATTATATGTTTAATATTATTAAGGTGTTTTAAATGTATCACTCAATTCAAAACATTTTTTTGATTATTTTACGTGATAAATCTGAATTTAGGTTGAATTTTAGGTGCATTAAACCAATTCACCTCAATTACGCATGCCCGCTCATCTCCTAATTCTCCATCAGCTTTTCAGCCAAGGCGCATGTTGTTCGCTGCCTATACAGACTTCTGAAATGTATTTGGTCAAATTATACAATTTCTTTTCTATGTTTATTAGACGCCAATTTTGTGAAAATATTTTAATATTTCTCTCCTTCTATACACTTATTTCTACATGAATATTGTTAAATACTATATTGATGTAAATTATTTAAAACTTAATTTTTTTTATGATTCTGCGTATTTTTATGCGTTTCAAGCATGCTACCTGAAGAAGTATTTTTGAAATTAAAAAGGTCTACAAATTTGCGTCGGATTATAGGGTTTCGCATTATGAACAGGATATTTGAGAGAATAAAAAATATCATATATGGTTACTTTTCAATCGCTGATACATTTTTATGTGGTGGATACGTTCTGCCTGGTTCAGCATTAAAAAAATCGCAAAATAGAAAATGGAGGAGTATTTATAGTCGGCGCATGCGATCTCGATATTTTAGAGAGCAAATTTTTGACAATTCAGTCTTTCTGTTGCATGTGCATTATTATGTATTGTCATTTTTAATGTCGTTTTACAATAAAAATACACCCTGGCGTATAATGCTGGGGTATTTCACAACTAACGAATTTACCAGTTAATAATTTATTTTTCCAACCTTTTTTTATTAAAATAAAGGATTGAAAATAATAGTGAAGGGGGTGACTTTTCTGCTCCGTATGTCTCTATTTTAGATTGTTGATTTAACATCTATTTTCTTTCAAACTCTAGACATAAACTTTCTCTCTTACTTCAAAGTATAAAAATGTTTTGTCTTTATGAGCACGTGATTTTGTGCAAAATTGTCAAACAATCATAGGATTGGAAACAAAGAAAAGAATGCGATATATTTTTCAAGAAACAATAAATTGTAGTATTCTAGTGAGCCGATTAACTCTTTAATTTTTTCCATTATTCTGTTTTCCTACGCATATTGAAGTTTTATAAAAATAAGGGAATTAATGTCTTGCTGATGTAAAACACAAAAATGTTGATTATATCCTTAGTCTAATTTTGATGGATCTTTTCGATAGTATCTTAAAAGCCTTTTCTTCTATCTTCATTCCTGCTTTACAAGGAATAGCTCAGTTTTGTGATTACTTTTATGGCTGTGGCAGTGTTTTAGCCAAATTTGAAAAAATTGCACTATTCCTTTTGAAATTTCATCTTTCTGAAGTTTAATTTAAAAATATATATTATAAAGAAAAGCTTTACATTTTATTAAAATCATTTCTGAATTTTTCATATAAAAATAAATCAGAGCAGTTGATAAAATTATTGATTTTTAACACCCCCTTTTTTAATTGCCTCATTCCAGACCTACTTCAGGGTTCTATGATTAATAAGTGTGTCAGATGATTCAGAAATTGTGTTTAAGGAAACTTATGGTGTAAAAAATTGTGAGGCACTAAGTTAAAAGTCTTGTAAAAATTAATAAAACGAGTTAAAGTTTCTATAAACTAGAAAGATAGTATCGCCGGGAAATTTCATAAAGATACAATATCTAAGCCATAATTTGTTAATGCCTTCTTAAATTTTCCTGTATGGGATTCAATTAATTTTTTTGTTGCAAGGGTTTATGTTGTTAAATTGAAAAATAAATTTTAACAGATAAAGATTTACAAAAATACATGGTAAAAAATCCAGAACAAAAGATCTTTTGTTCTTTTTAACGGTTCGAAAACTAACTGATTACAAAATTATGATGATTTTTGCTGCAAAGTTTTGAGTTTTTAAATTCAAAAATAAATTTAACAGATAAATTATTCCAAAATACATGGTAAATATCATAACAAAAGATCTTTTGTTCTTTTTAACGGTTCGAAAACCAACTGATTGCAAAATTGTGATGATTTTTTTTAGTTTAGAGATGGTAATAAAAAATAATCATGCTATTTTAATACATCCTCCCTATTATTGATAAAGTCAACAGGTCATGAATTAACAATAGGTGGTATTTGGATGTAGGTTTTAGATCAAGCTTGTAAGAGAACTTATTTTAGGATGTCTTCGCGATGAACTAATTATTTACACCCCAATTAGAAAATTACTTTTAAACATTAATTAGAACAAAATAGAAATTTCAAAAGCGAAAGATGACAATATATCCTTTTTCTTTACAAAAGTAATTCTCAGGCAAGACAAACATCAATTATTGTAGTCGTCTAAATGCTTTAAAATAAACATAACATCCTAAGAAGAATTTAACAGTCTCTTTGATATCAATTGTAAGAAAGCTCCGTAAAAAAAAAAGACAGAAGCTTGATTGTAAAACGCATTGTTTATTAAAATTTTACAGAGCAAATTTTTCCTTTAAAAATAGAAAATATTCCTAACACACCAGAAAGGTGAAAAAGAGTGAAAAAAAGAGAGTTGAAATATCAGTTTACATTTTTTGCATTTTCAGGTGATTCTCAATTTGAGAAGTCCGTCATTAACTTTACAACTATAAAATCAACTCCTTGCATCCTGAATGACATACAATTACTACAATAGTTGGTGGAACGGAAACGTATTGTATTGAAGTGTTTAAATATTTGGTAAAAACAAGAAATTACAAAAAATAAAAAATGATCTAAATTAAGAACTAACAATTTTTGGGTCAATATACAATATTAGATATTATAATGATGAACAGGATTAGGAGATGGATATTTAAGTTCTTCATTACATTTTCGTAAATAAATAGCTGGTTTCATGTTTCTAAATTTGTATCCTTGAATTCCCTAAATTAATTTAAATATTTTTGATCATACTCTACTCCAATCATAACCTACTGCATAGGCCAAGACACGACCATTGGAATCAAACGAAAGCGAGGTAACTGGAAGAGAGGATCTATTTAACATCTATAATATGATCAATACAAAAAATATACATGGACTTGACTATGTTTTTGTATATCCCATAAAGACACAGAACCATCTCCACCTGCCAATGCAAGAACGTATGTTCGAGGATGAAACTCAATACCATGGATCTAAATATATATATCAAAGCACAGAAACAGGGAATGCAAATTGTGAATTGACCCGACTTGGTTGAACCATCCTGTTAACCTTGAAAGTAAAATCTCTAAGGCATAAATAAGTCCATAAATATACTTAGCGTTGTTTGATTGCGCTATTATAGACACCTTTCCTCCACAAGTACCTATGGCTGCTACAAAGCCACCCTCTTTTTGACAATTAAATGTCGTCATTGAAACACACCGAAGAGGATGAGCACTTGAGTCTATTTTTTTTTGTAAATGAGGTCGGGTGGTATCTGTAAAACGATAAACAAATAGTTCACGATCCGCAGTGATGAAAGATAAACCATTTTTACATGTGTCCAAACCAAAAACTTTTGATCCAGCAGAGATGGTTGATACACATAGTTTTGAGCGGGAATCCCAAATTTTTACTGTCCCATCCCAAGAACCAGAAACAATCATATTATTATTGTACTCCCCGCATGACCGAACACTTTTAACTGGACCAGTATGTTTAGCAAACTCTGAAAGGTTTTGAGTCATGACATCAAGTATGTAGATCGTGCCAGTTGATCCGGCGCACACAATATTCGTCCCGCCAATCATCCAATCCATATCAAAGACACAACCCGTCACATTGACTTTAGCAGAATTAATTTGGTTGAAATTTTCACCAATTTTATAAACACAGACACTACCGTCCCAGGATGAGCATGCCAGTAAATCAGAATTATACCGGCTATATCTTAAACGAATGATTGTATCAATCGGAATTTCTCTGAGTTCAAAATCGTTATTAGCATTAAGAACGTTGCCTAACTTAACATCATTCTGATAAGGATTGCTAGCAAAATTATCAATTTCCTGCGGAGATATAGAGCTGCATATATTTAAAGAAGTTTCAGTGACGTTTTGAACATCAGGAGCTGTATTATAACTCGTGTTAAAATATTCGAGCGGCCCGAATCGAGTTGCCGATGCTTTGTATCCGAATAGGTCTATAGTTTTGTCTGGTACTGAGTTGATTAGACTAGACATATTGCTTACCCCAGGAAACACGACAGTTTGATACATTGGTTGAATAGGAACATTGTTCGACGTCGACATCCCAGTGTTCCCAAATCCTAGATTGGTAGTTTGAGACCCAAATGAGGGCTGAGACTGTGCAACATTAATGCCAGCAAAGCCACCCCCGATCATACTCGATGAGGATGGTGGGAAGGTGGTATTTGTTCCAAAATTTTGTCCAAAAATAGATTGAGAGGCAGTTGTTTGGGGCGCGAAGCTTGAAAATACACCAGGAATTTGCGATGAAAATGACGATGTTGGTTGAGTATTTCCAAAAATATTTGAAGGAGCGGAAGAAAACATATTTCCACCAGTTAGGGTGGGTTGAACACCTCCAAAGCCACTTGTTCCGAAAGAAGATTGACCGAAGATACTCGAAGAGGGTTGAATAGGCTGAGAAGAACCAAAGGCTGGTTGTTGTGCGCCAGTTGTTTGGGCAAACGTTGATCCAAAGACCGGCTGAGATGATCCAAAAGAATTTGATGAGACTGGTATTTGACCAAATACTGAGGATTGCTGTGTTTGACCAAAAATAGAAGGCTGAGATGTCGATGGAGTCTGACCAAATACAGAATTTTGTGTAATAGAAGTCGGCTGAGTGGGTGTGCCGAAAGATCCAAAACCATAGGAAGAGGTCGAAGGAAAGGCTGATCCGAATGTACTTTGGGTTGTTGTTACTGTTGGAGCAAAAGATTTTGATCCAAATATAGATGATCCGAATCCACTGGGTTGAGAGGTAGGAACAGACCCAAACATAGATTGTCCGTATGAGGAGGAAACAGGTTGGGTAATGGAACCACCAAAAGTGTTTGGTTGAGAAGTTGTAGCCCCCATTCCAAACGAAGAAGTTGAAGAAGGAAAAGAGGTTCCAAAACCAGTCTGAGTTGCTTGACTACCGAAAGTATTCGGAAAAGGTTGAGACGATGCGAACGATGATGTCTGCCCCAGCGGTTGCGTGGATCCAAACTGAGATCCCGTAAACAATGTTTGAGGTTGAGACCCAAATGAACTTCCGAATCCGGTGTTTGTGGCTTGAGTACCGAAAGCCGATGGTCCCGGCGGTAGAGGTATGGCAGAGGTTGACTGATCCAAGCCTTTGAAAGTGGAAATAAATCCGCTTGATTGGGAAGTCTGAAGATTTTGATTAAACGATAATGGTTGAGAAGTTGACCCAAATCCTGTTCCTAATGGTTTATTTTGAAAAAGAGATGGCTGGGGTTGACTCGAAAAAAGCCGAGTCGTAGGTGAAGAAAATGACGTGTTATAATTTGATGTCCCTTGAAAGAGTGAAACTGCTGGCTTAGATAAAGAGGAATTGTTGTAAAATGAAGGCGTATTTGTTTGAGAAGATAATGAATTTTGGGTCGGCGTTTGAAAAAGTGATGTGTTTGCTCAAAATTAGAAAAAAAAAATTTGCCTTGGCCAACTTTTTGAAAACCTAGTGAAAACGGGCTGGTTTTATTAAATCCGGTTGCTTAAATTATATTTAAAATATTACCTGAAAAACCTTGGGGTTGTGTGGAAGGTGTATTCGTATTGGAAAACATGAAACTCTTTGTTTCCGAATGTGGGCGAGATTCAACGAAAATTATTTGAAGCAATTTTTTATTTTTTTATATTATAATAAATATTCATGCTATAATAATTAAGCTTTTTTTGAAAATAATGCGATTCTTTGAATATCAGCGCTAAATTTAAAATTTTTTAATGAACAAAAACTACAATATAGACATCTATATTCAAAAATTATATAAAAAGTAGAGACATTAAAATGGCCATTCGTTCTGACGCACGCGCGATTGATGAAAATGTATAAAAAGGTTTTTCTTTGTTATTCTTACTTCAAAGGTCTGACCTATATTTTTTATAATTTATTTTATTCGTTTATCATGATAATTATTTTATAAATTTGGTCATTTCAGATAATAAAATTCTATGTTCTGTGCGCATGTACTAATAATCGATAATTTGACACAAATTCTAAATTACAATATCTTGAACCAATAACATTGGTAATTTTACTTTATTTTATCTTTTATACAATCTTTGCTAAAATTTTGTAAAGGTTACCACAATTGCCTTGCCATGACTCAAGCAACCCGCTTTAATTGGTAGAATCTGAAAGTTAATATTTAATTTAATAAAATGAACTCTCCTACAATAATTAACATAGTCTCGCTTAAAATAATGTATGTTTTTCTGAACCAAGCGCAGTCTATTTTCTTTATTCAGGGCATTTAAAATCGAACATTTGTGCGCAATGCAATTCAATTCGAACAACATATATATACAATAAATTCTGAGCAGATAATATTTGAGCGGACTCCCTAGAAACACAAAAAAAACCACAAAAACAAGTGATATTAAATTGGGGTGTCGCTTAAGATACTATCAATATTGTTTGTATTTTTTTTATGTTTTAAAGGTAGCATCGCATTTTTCGTGTTTTTGCAATTTCAAATAAAGAATTATTTAAAAATGGAAAATTTAGAAAATATTTTCAAAACAGCTACTATTTTTTACAACGGATACAATTTAGAAAATATCCCATGCGCAAGTTTATTCAATATTATATTTGCTCAAAATACCAATCAAAAAAATGCAAAGCTAGTTTGAAGGTCGATGGGGACACAATTTCTATTGTGAATCCAAACACTCGTACGAATCAAGAGCGATCATTAAGATGATGCTAGAAAGGCCGCAAACAAAATAGTAGAAACGGCCCTTGAACTAGCATCCAATCGTTTTTTGACTACCTGCTGTATTCATTGTCAGCTTTCAATCCAGGCGCCCTTTCCAATGAGGAATTCTACAGAGTTCCAAGAAAAAAACTAATGGAGACATAAATCAAGACGTTCAGGAATCTGCGAAATAAACGACTAATCGGAGGTACATAAATTTTAAGACGGCGAATATTTTTTTCGCAGCGACTGGAACGGGTTAGCCAATTCCGAGGATCTTCGAATTATATCGTGGATGTCTCAAGAGGCTCTTTCTTTCCAGAGGGCAAGCAATCCAGTATTTATCGATGGAACATTATCATGGACGCCATCTGCCTTCTCGCAGACAGTCGTTGCCATGACTTTCGATTTAGTTACATCGTCGTTTGTGCACGATGTGTATGCCCTCCTCACTTGAAAAAAACGAGTATCTACATTTGCGACTCTTGACCGAAATCATTTTTTAACTGGACTACAAATGTGATCCTGGCAGCGCCACTTGCGATTTTGAAATGGGGTTGTAGTATGCACTCCGTCAAGAATTTCATACTTCAATCAAGAATGGATGCTATTTCCGTTGAAAACGATCAAATTGGCGAAAAGGAACGAAAATTAGATTTTCTGCGTCAAATGCAAAAGATGCTATTCAAAAAAGGAAATTCCAATTGCTCTAAATTATCTGGAAAATATTTTAAATATATTTTTTAAATGTGTGGATTTTAAAATGTCTTTTAGAGCTGTGGGTTTTTCTGAAGAAAAATCGTGTTCTGCAATTCGATTATATAACGCTCTCACTCGTTACAATAGAAGGATAAAAGACTTGTTGGCAACTCCCCATCCAAATATTTTTACTTTCCTTTTTTTTGTAGTGGGACTGGATGTGTAGAACCTTACTGATGTTTTTCGAGAGGGGCTTCACGCCCCCACCCCCACCCCACACGCCTGCCCAAACAGACGTCTGGTAAGCACTACTGATAAAAAGTTCAGCGGTAGTGTGTAGGTCCCACCCAACCCCTTCTCTCTAGGGACGCCCTACCACAAGGACATTGGCTCGCAGGGTAAACCCCTGACTTTACTTTCCTTCAAGGGATCAAAGACGAGGCGCGATAGTACAAAAATCATTGAATAATATTCGTTCTGGTCGTGAAGCTTTCCCAAGTCACACTCCTTTCGTATCTCCGTCTTTGCCCGAATCTTTTAAGATTTTCACAAAAAATTTGCAAAACAAATTTATAATTTTTTTTATCTTTATAATATTTGTTGAATAAATAAATGCTTGCTTCCTATGTCTCAGTTATTTGGCCAATTTTAAGTTTTTGTTATTTTTTAGTGTTTGTGGTGTTTTTTATATGCACCTATTTGAGTACATATTATAAAAAATATATATTTCTCCTTAATTCCATTCGAAAACATAATTTCCCATTTTTTTAATAAACAGTAGTTTTTCGTCTAATCCCTAATATATTCCAATATTTCTAAAACTGGGCCACTCTAAGAGTTAAACATCAGCAGTTCGCAGTCTGTTGTTTATCGCAAGCGCCTTTGACATATTTTCTATAATTATTACCCCTTTGTTAAGAAATTTCTCAGAAACGATCGTTAGCGAGGATTATACAGCGCAGTGGACAATTTAGGCCAAGTGCACATAAAATTTGTCAAGGTGCGAACCCAGAAATAAACATTTTGAGAACTACTAATATAGCCAGAGCTAAACCTTTATTGACAGCGTTAGTGAGATATCGCATTATGCTTACAACAAATATACACATTGTTATATTATAAATTTTCATGTCCTTGTCAACAAATGTTGATCGGAATCCTTGTTGGGTTGAAGATTTCTTGATTTCCCTTATCGTGCAGCCGATAAAGACTTGGAAAAGAAACTATCATGGATTATTTTTACTTAAACAGGTAGCCCATTTTTTTTTATGTAAGAGAACTGTGTATGTGCAGATTTCCGGCTCTTATGGAAAATATTGGTGGCTCAGGTAAAATTATGGAAGTAGATGAATCTATATTTTGTAAGAGAAAATAAATATTTGTTAGAATGCTAGGATGTGGCTGGAAAGTCGAGGGAGTGGAAGAAGATGATCTTGGAAAATCGTTTATGAATTTTGTATCTGATAAAAAAAACTGAACACTTATTCGTATTGCCTAAAGCTTCATATAATAGGGTACGATTATTATGATCGAATTTTTGGTGGAATACAACTCTTGATCTCAATAATATTACACACATTTCTCTGTCAACCATTCAGAAATATTTGCAGATCAAGTAAATAGGATTATTTAAACACAAAATATTGACAAATTTTGACGGTTCTGATAAGGGAAAATTTAGATCGAACATCATAAACGTATAATACGATTGGAAGAATATATCAACACGAAAAATTAGTCTAAAATGTATTTCAAAACATTGTTGCAGATATTAATTTATAATATAATGCAAAAACAGAAGTGATTTGTATTTCTCAAAAATTTCCCAAATCCCAAAAAATGTTAGAGTAATATTTTTTCAAAGATAATTGAAAAAACGGGGGGGGGATTAATTCAAACAAAAATTATTTCATTTGTATTTTTTATGTTTATTTACCAATTAATATACTTTCCTGGTGTCTGGGGCAATATTATCTCTCCATGTGTCGGAAAGGATTCGAATGCTTTGAGCCAATGCCTTTGTAATACGGTGCCCCTAGAGGGAAGAGGTTGGGTGAGACCCCCACACTACCGCTGAACTTTTGATCCGTAGTGCCTACCTGACGTCTGCATGGGCAGACAGGGGGCAGTGAAGCCCCTCTCGAAAGAGACCAGTAAGGTTTTACCCATCCAGGCCGAGTACAAAAAAAAAATTAGAAGGCTTTGAAGTAGTTGAGAGAAATAAATTGTTTCCTTATTTATAATTTGAATAAATGAATTAATTTGGGAGGAATGGGGGAGGGGTATGGAAAATTATATTTTTCGATTAGGGTTTTAATTTGTTGGGAAATAATATTCTGTTCCGACATTTAGCGGCATTGATGAATGTAAGAGTAATGGTTCAAAGACACTCGTAATCCTCTCCTAATTCATATATAACTTTACAAGAACATTTTCCCGAGATATTTTATGTAATTGATTAATTAATATATTTTTGAATTAACTATCCATATTGCAATAATCGCAACGCTCTCGGCCCTATTTTTATTTATTACACACAATACCTTTGTTTGATTTTATATATACAGGAATTACACGCTAGTTATATAATATTGCAATTACATCAAACAAGAACCGAAGGCCCTAAAATTTTCAGACGTTGTGCGCACGCGCGCATACAAAAAAACTTGGCTTTTTTTGTGGGATATTTCAGGGGCCTGCCTGCCGGATAAAGAGAAAACAACGTGTATTGACTTAAAAATGTATAAACAAGAGCTCACATTAATTACAAGAATTGATTAAAATTTGAATGAAGTCTACGTGATAATTTAGTGTAATACGATGATGTAATTTTAGGATAGGGAGTGCAATTAAAATTCTTAAAAAAATGAAATAAATGAGTTGCTAGATTTGAGAGTTAAATTTGGATATATCATATAAATCTAAGAAATTTATTAAACAGTAAATTATTGAAGATCAGTCATTAAATCTGGGTTGTAATTTTGAAAATATGATTGGCTATTCTAAGATCTTGTCCAACTGGCGACATTAAAAAACAGTCTGAGAAAGGCACGGGATTGTCCGTTCCATCTCGAAGTTGACCAAAAACAAATATCATGTATTTTCCATCAAGTACAGGTTGAATATTGATACCAATTGGCTGAACCTGCAAATTTTGAAATGATAACGAGCAAAATTTTTCGTGGATCGCATGTGCACCTAGCACAAGAATGTCTTGGTAGGTCATTACTGATTGGCCATCCTAAAATATTTAAAAAAAGAATACATAATATTTTCCAACTAATAAATTGCGACACGAAGATAAATCTCTGTAATATTCTTGAATTTTGCCCTGAATGTAACTTTCTATTTGCTTAGTATCCATGATTTTCTCTCGCACTCCGATCGTTCACGAATTATTTTCAAAATTATTTTACCTATCCTATCATTTAATAAGATATAAATTATTTCAATAATTAAAAAAAAATTAATTTTTTTGTAAGATGTTCGATATTCAGTTGATTGATAAATGCTAGAACGGATTTTTTTTTTTAATATTGGGTATTATTAGTTGTCTTGTATGTGCTTTTATTTTTAATTTTAAATTTTAAGATTTTACTTTTAACGACTTAAACACACACGCGCACATGTAGGGCGGCAACTTACTTCAAAGAATGCCACCAGTCGTTTTAATTAGTTTTCAAAATTAATCATTATTTTTAGCAGACTAGAATAAATCAAATATTTAAATTATTCCATATACATAATGCTCGGTTTGGTTTTTTTTACATTTTAATATAAAATAATATCAGATATCGTCCTGGTTATTCGTGCGCAGTCGCCATTAAAGAATTGTCAATTCAAACTAAACCTTTGTAAAAAATAGCTTATAACTTATATTTTTCGCATATAATATGCCAAGGATTAAAAATTTTCACATGAACCTCGTATGAGCTGTGTTGCATCCATCTCATTATTTTAAAATAATTAATTTTACCAAATTTTCGTGTTTATTAACAATATAACCTGTTTTTTTTCAGTTAAATTAGCAATTTACGACAATAATCCTTTCGTTTTGATACAATTTATCTACGGCGGAATTTAAATGGAAAATAGAAACAGAAAGCTAAAAACATCCGAGCCAATAAAAAAAAGCTTATTCACGAAGTCAAGCGTATGAAGGAAGTAAACAGAAAAATAAATATGTCTCATTCAACGGTGCGATTTATAATTTAGCTTTGAAACGACATATACTTCCAACGCATGCTCTCGTCACTCAAAGTTAACTCAGGCCCTTTTAACACGATAATGAAAATTATAAATGACAATTTTACAATATCCATCTCAGGCATCATGCAAAAATTAGGAATAATACAAAAATAAGAAATTATGTTTATGATTAAAAAACATAATTACACGAGGAAAAAGACAATTACAATTTCGGAAAACATAAACTGCGCAGAAGTCAAACCAAAATGGCGTAATTTTGTTGTTTGCTGTGAAATTCTTGTTGCCTTATTTAAGATATCAAAATATCGTATATATCGATGAATCATCTTTTAATTTACACACGAATTGAGCATAATTTAACAAAAATGGCAGAAACTCTCAGCCCAACGATACATAATTTCAAACAGCCTAATGTTACCAAGCTGATCGCGATGAATTATATTAATGAAGTTTTTTTCGCAGATCACTCAATTACACAAGTGATGTACAACGTTAGATTCAATTATTTTATCTGAAATTTTACTCGAAATATATTCGAAAATTGTAAAGTGTCTACTGAGATATAGCCCCTTCTTAAACCATGCCAGGAAAATTTTGGACATATTTAAAATATTGTTAAAAAGAATACATCCCCCCAAGGACGATTGATCTTAATTATAGGATGTGAGAATCAAGCAGGAGCATATCGAGAGAAATTTCTACAAGTTTTATCGTACAAACAGAACGCTTTTCAAATAGCTGTCTAAATTCGGAAGATATCGGTTTATGAAAATAATTCAAATTTAATTTTATGATAATCTTTTAAAATTAATAAATATCACAACCTACACAAGAGTCATAACTCGAATTATTGACGTAAAAACTCAAAAACATAGATGCCCAAATATGATGTAATTACGGAACACCTAAGAAGCTCAAAGACTGAATAGCTTCAATCCCATATCATTCTATGATTCATAAACAACGATTTCAAGCATCCCAAAATTTTTTATACATTTTATATATCTTAATTTTGGATGGATAAAGCGCAACCGCATTAATATATCATTGAGAATTATTTTGGCCGTGCATGTTGTTAGGTAGTCCCTGGAGAATCCAACGAACTTTGAACCGTATAATGTATTAAAAGGGTAGGGGTATCGGAAAAATTCGGACCATCGGGTGAATTTATTTATTATAATTTAATGCTAACAAAAATATACTAAAGCATTATTTTAGTAAATTTTCATTTTTTTCATCCACATACATTTTATATACGAGTTGAACTTGATTTTTGCCTTTATTTATTTTTGAAATATGTATTGAATAAGAGAAGTGATATATGGTAGTAAGACTTGTAAATGCCCTCAAAATCTAAATCTGAAGATGAGGCGAAGCATTATCCAATTTCAAAATAGTTTAGTTGGGTGGATATTTTTACTTTAAATATTTTATGACATGCATGGAAAACTCATTTTTATGCCATTTCTCTTATAATATAAAATTCACACAAACGGACTTCTCTGGGTATAATAACCCGGTACTCTTAAAATAATATCTTTTAATTCTTTTGTGTTTTAGTATTTTTTAAACAATGAGAAGACGAAGTATATTATTTCGCCTGTTCTTCGTGCGTAAAGCAACGGTTATTTTCTCATAATAAGATTAAAATCGTGAAATATACTTTTTCTTTAAAATTTCTAATTTTATTTGTAAAATATTATAATTGAAACATGGGATGAATTATACAATAGAACCCACCCTCACCCCCTCCATTTTTTTACGAGCATGCGCGCAATATATTCGTATTTTCTTTCTTATAATATGTCTATTTCGTAAAATATAATCTTGCTCTCAATGTGTTTATTTATAACGTTGTTATCCTCTATTTTTAGAAAATTTGGCTTAGTTCTGGGCGTGATGGAAACAGCAGATGGCTGCGCGCGTGCGAATACAAATATAGGGATAGGGGGTGGTTCTATTCTACCTATGCTCCGAAATATGTTTCATCCAAGTTATATTTGATTCCGAAAATATCGTTCCTCCTTAATTATTTTCAAAAGCACTTTCTTGAATCCTGTTGATATATTTATATTGATTGCCCGTTTTCGTTCATGAACGCGTTAATAATAAATACAACCGCTTTCATCTCCTTTTTTTTATTTATCGTTTGTGACCTACAACAAAATTCTTCGCCTCATTTTATTAAAGAAACTAGAGCTTTTTCTTATATTTCAGGCGAATTTAAAAATATTTCATTTTTTTACGTTCTTGCACAAAGTTTTGTGACAGTTATTATTTTTTTTTTTTTGCCATATTTTTGCTTTCTCTTTAACCTCTCCAAATATTACAAATATTCGAAGAATACTTCGGATTGTAGCAATGGGAAGCTTCTCAGAGGAATATATTTAAATTTTAAGTGCATGCGCGTTCCATTTTTGAAAACCGTATTTTTCTAAGAAACGCCCCACTTCCTTTCTCCCAAACTAAAAAATTTTGAAGACCTTAAAAATAGATATGTTCTTAATCAAACAAAAATATTTTATTCAATTTCATTATCATTATCAAATTCAGGTGGATTGTCGACGTCTGAATCTTTTGAAGTATCTATTATTTCGCTTGTGCTTTCTAAAAAAAAGCCTGGCCACCTATAAAACCTCGCATTCCTTTATAGCTTTAATCTCGCCTAGATTCTATGTAACAATGACTCACACAGTCAAAGAATCGATGATTGTTTTCTGTGAAACCTCTGACCAGCCTAGTTTTATCCATTTCATCCTTTGAACTTTTTAACGCAGCTTTTGGATTTCAAGCATCTGTCAAATCTTCCATTCTTTCTTCTTCTACAATTCAATTTTCGTATAAATCTCTACATTTTGTTTTAAATGATGCATTCCACAACACGTCTATGACTGTAAATATTTTATACAGCAAACCGGAATGCAAATCATATCTATTTTAGCCGCTTTTAGTCTTTTTTTTCACCTCCGTTATAAAATGTGAACGAAATGCGTCCAAAACTAAAATACGTGGATCAAATAAACGAATACCATCCCCACACACACACCTTCTTAATCCATATAAAAGTGGTCCCGTTGGTCATTCAACAATATTTAATAAAAACTAGGTGAATTTCTAGCTTTTCTTTACGATATACTATAATCCTTTTTAATGTAAAAACCAAGAGGACTATAAATTTACGCCCATCAACCAAAGCCGAAAAAAAAACAGTAATAACATATTTTTCATCTCCCGCTGTAAGAATGGTGGCAGTTTTCACTCCTCTTGACTCAAGAGATTTGTTCACAAACATATCTGGCCAAATTTCAGTATCATCCAAATGTCCAATTTTTTTCATTTTTAAGTATTTTATTGCTTTGAAAAACTTGAAAATAAAGTATGCCGCTGTGAATTTTTATATTAAAATGTGATTTAATAGTAGACAATAAAAATATAATCACGCCATTATTTATGTTTCATAAAAATATTTTGGTTGAAGTTTACTTAAGGACCCGGCGTAATTTGTATTTCTGTAATCTAATTTTCAACGATTCTTACTTATGGGTGTACAAATAGCACCG
>SGJC01000111.1:0-24761 GCA_009887335.1 Henneguya salminicola | reverse complement strand
TCAACCAGATGATGTTGATGGTATTTAATTTTTTCACGCTTCGATTCGTCGATTTCTACCGCGGCGCCTTCATCGCAAATTACTCTTTCTATTAAATCTAAATTGGCGGATACTAATTTTCGAAAATATCTTGCTTTGGCTGTGTCCGTTTCGCTGAATAGGTCCATCGTGAATTCTATTTTACCATTTTGTGTCGAGCAAACCAATAGTCTGCTATTTTTATAATTTGGTCAATCGGCCATTCATCTTGAAAAATAAAGTACGGTTGAAGATCGAAGTATCCTTTCTGTATTTCTTTGAATATATTTTCATATTTTCCCATATAATTTGACTGGATGAATATCCAAAAATATTCAAGGTTCTTAGAATCTGGGAAATAGCATCCTCTTTGAGATAGTTTATTGCCTTCACTTCGTAAATATCGATTTCTTGAAGCTAATCGAGCAGGAAACGCACGCTTACGCCAAGCCATTGCCGAGGCGTGCATTATTTTGAAAAAGATCCTTGTTGTCTTTTAGCTTTAGTTGAATTTAACCTAGGCCATTTCAGTGATAAGGAAGACGTATGCACGCTGTTTTATATAATTAAGTCTCTAAAAAATTAAAATTGATAATTTATTGACATTATTTATAAATTGAATATTTTATTTCTTAATACAATATATAATATTCACACGCATAATTTAAGATTTTCAAAATCCGCATTATGACTCCAAATTAATTATATTATTTTTCTTATTATGAAAAGCCGGTAAAATATGTGCATTTCATATACAATAACGCTGCAGCATATTTTAATGTTTTGATTTTATAACAAGTTGAACAAATATAAAATTAAAATATATTATTCAAACAAATATTTTCGCTGTCAATAAATTATGAACTTTATTTTTGATGTGGTGCCAATGTGTTGACGCATGCCAATAAATTCATTACTTGTATAATTATTAATGAATTGACATGTTTGTTCCACCGGTATTTTTCGAATTTGGAACGATTTGCTCCCTGTAGCAAAATTGAAGATCTTTCTAGTTAACCCCCATGTCGTATTCCTTCAAATGAGTTGTCCTAAATATAAAGAGAAAATCAAAATAAAATTTCTTTCTACCGTTATCATGATGATTGCATCCTACCATCCAAATATTCTAAACAAATCGAAAAAAATAACATGCTCACAAACTCCCTTTCTTAATATTTCGTTTGCATACTCATAGATGCCATTCCAAATTAAGTAAAACCTAACTGCACTTTGCATGTTTTATATCCTCGAAAATAGCATAAAAGTGATGGACGAGCTAAGCATATCCGCAAGCATTGTTGTTGACTGGTTTTCGTTTCGTCCATCAATTTGTCTCGAGAAGTGCCATCGAAATTCGGTTATTATTGGGGGTTTCTAATATGATTATCGAAATATTTTCGGCAAAGATAGTTAACGGAAGTATAACCGAGTGAAGTCGTCAGAAGGGGCTCGAATTTCAGGGAGATACGAGAGGGATACATTAGATCTATTTGTAATTCAAGATGAAGATAGAAAGGCACCCCTACTTTTAATATTATAACAAATTAACTAGGGCCCGGTTTTACAATAATATGCAACTGTTTGAAGGCAACAAATATTCCATACCATGAAGGGTTTCAACACCTTACATTCAGTAACTCATTAACTGTTTAGATGCGGAAGCGGGCGCTCGTACGAACTATATTCAGCGTCTCTACAGGGAACTTCGAGATAAAATAGCAAGGTATGGGACAACAAAATAACATGAGGCAAGTAAACAGTCCTAAGTTTTGGTTAAACGAAAATATCCGAATCATATATCAATCACTATTCCATCATTTTTTTTTGACAGATCGGTGAAATTTATTTTTCTATTATCGATTAGTATTTCTATTTGATAGAATACGGGGATTAGGGCGATGGCGCATTACAGATTTAATGTCTAAAATGCAAGAATTTAAATTAACCTGAGCAGTCTTGATATATCGCTCGTTTAGTAGCCAATGTAATATTCGTGATAATTCTATTTTTTTCTTGTTCGATCTCATGGTTGATAACTTATCTTCTATTTTAGCTTCATATGTGAAAGCATGTTAAATTTATACAGGGTTGAAAAGATTAAAGATTCTGGCAGTCATTCTACATTTTATGTGACTTTCAAAATCTACCTTAAATAGTAAATAAGTTTATTATTTTCATATAAACCATACGATTTTTGGTTATAATATATTGATAGAATTCTTATTCATTTTGTAATGTTTAATCGTGGATTCGTTTTAATCTATTTCCTTCAGCTCAATCGGTATGCTAAGGGTTCAAATTCCGGTTAATTACATTACAATCTATTTAGAAATTTTTGTGATGTAGTGTAACATTTTAAGATGATGAAAATGATAAAAATGTAAAGTAGAAAGAGAAATGTGCAATAATGAAGTGAAGCGGGAGATATTAATAAAAAATCAGCTGTTTTATAGATGTGAAAAAAACATAAAAATAAAATTTAATTTGAGGAATGGGCTAACACGAATAAAGTGGACCATCAATTAATTTAGTTTGAAGGATTTTTGTAAAATTTATGAAATTTTTTTTGTTTAAAAATCGGTCAATTTTAGTTTTTAGTATACTGTTGTCAATTGGAATATATAATGAAATTTATCCGATTTCAGGATTTTCTATTCTAAACAGCCAGTTGGACGCTTTAATCATATATACTCTAAAATAATAAAATTCAATAATTAGTTGAAAAATACTAGTTTCAGGCAATTCATATTTTAACGAGAGCGCATGCGCGTGAGTAAATTGGAAAAATTAAATTGAATTATTCTTTTAAACGTGAAAGTTCATAAAGACCGACAACAATTTATTTTTAACTAAATATTATTTAAAAATAAAACATTTTATATTTTTACTGACAAAATTTCATTAATCAATGTGTCCTTATACTTAATAATTACCACGTTGAGTAACATACCGTATATTTTTATTTAAAATTTTAACGGCTGCCATAAAACTATTTTGATTTGATTAAAAGCGGTAAATCCTATATTAAATATATTTTCGTTTTTGCCAAAGCAATCGGTACTTGGCAGAAACTCAATCCATTAGAGTCACTTTTTCTCTTTCAAAAAATCATCAGGATATTTTTAGGAATTTTATTTACACCAACCATTCTTGCACATTTATCAGCGGCTCTATGACATTTTATAGAAGTGAGGTTTACTGATTTTGGAATGTTCTACGGCTTAAGATTTTCAAATCTAGCCTAAAAATCTTGTTTAAATGAATATACATAAGAAAAATGTGCGTAAAAGTCTTTATCGAAAAAGTATTACTATTGACGAGTTGTTGGCGTTCCCTTTATGCATAAAAACTGACTGTACTCTTTTCTACCATTATTTTGATTGAATACCCACAGAGTTATAATATAAGTTCTAACTGGAGATGTAGGTTGAATCAAGTTGAAATTTCATCTTGGCAACTGCATTTTACCTTGTTAATCGCACCAGTAATGTCTGATAAAATAAGCCTCGTCATCTCGAATAAAATCTATTTCGCTATTATTCTTTTCTTTTTATGTAATAATCAAGAATTACATCCGATAAATTAAGATAAATGTAACCCCATACGTTGGATAGCTAAGGTAGTTTATTGCAAAAAAATACCTCTCCAAATGTCGTGTAAAAGTTATTGTATTGAAATAAGATTTTTTCGCTTTTTTGAGACATCTGGCAATGGTAGAATTTTATGATCCCCCCCCTGCGTTTCTTTGCACAAAGTGGGAGTCAATGAAGAACAGAATTGCAAATAAATTTTTTTTTTCTCGTGTTAAAAAGTACATTGTAACCTCCTGACATTTAAGGAAACGAATCAGTTGTCCAATTTGTTATAATCTTAACAAATAGCTTTTTTTACTGCAATTTCTCCTGGTGGATGGATGTTTTAAATAGTCACTCATTGAAAAATAATTTGTACAGATATACAACACAGATTTTCTTCTCGCTCTTAATGTTTTTTACGAACTGAACCTAGATCATCGAAAAAACTAATTCTTTCTCAATGACGTCGTCTCCTCCCTTCGTATAATAAGTTCCCTTCTTTACAACTCAGAGCATAATTGACTTCCAATATCTTCTCTCATTTCATCATTAAGACAAATTTTTAGCTTTTACAATCCGGAATAGAATTTAAAAGACAGCAATCCGCCTTCAAGTAACTTGCACGGATTTCAATTCGTGCTTGCAAGATCAATCCTTCCCCTTTCGTATGAGTTTTGTAAAAGACCGCTAAGCAATTAAATTTTTTTCTAAATTATAAGACAATGACTTTACATAAAATTAAATTCTCGGGCCACCATGATCAGTGTATCCCTTTTTATGAATTTTAGTTTTATGTTTTCAAATCGAATAAAGGTGAATTGATTTTCTTCTTTAGTTTTCTGAACGCATACGGGTTAGGTCGTAAATGCGTATGGCCTTGTATGAAATTATCTCACGCCAGTAAAAAAATAGTTTTCATTTATTTTGTTAGAAAACACCAAAGTTTCAACTGTAATATTTTTTTTTCTGCAAAATTTATTTCTTTCGTTTTTATATTTTGTGTTTTGATGCATTAATTTATAGTATCTTATACTCATAAATTTAATATTGTTTATTATATAGAAATACGAATGTCTGACACATCTACAATAAAAAATATATTGCACATGTTTTTTTTTTCTTTATATTTTTGTCTTCTGCCCCCTCCCATCTAATATTATATCTCCCCACATAATATTTAATTTCTACTTTATTTGCTTTCTAGATCTCGATTGATCAGGAATTTAGTATAAGACTATAATATTCTAAGACATATATGACAGATTATCCTAGCTATTTGTGAAGCCACAAATACCAAATTTTATCATGTAAAGTTAAGCTAATTTTTATGTATATCTCGACAATAATTCTAAATAAATCTATTATAGTTTTCTATTCATAATTGTATTCTAATGTAATATTTTTTTAAATCGTATTTAAATAAATATAAAAAACTCGAAATTAATTATAAATAAGTTACAAGCATACGCGTGTTATTAACTCTCCTTCTCTATGATCGAAATGACTCAATATCAACCATGAAAGACACACATATTTGAAAATTGAGCTTTTGCTAGTGTGAGTAAGGATTTCGATTCATTTTCTTTCTTTAAAATTTAACTAATTGTATTTAATAACGCTTAATAAAGAACATGCAATATCAAGCAATGAAATAATAATAAAATGAGAGGCGGAGGGGAACCTTTCCAGTCGGGCCTTGTAAGTACTCACTTCTCCATGTTGCGCACACTGAGAAAAAAAACACTCTAAAACATGTCACTTTTTTATTTATATCAAATTAAAGACAATCTAAAACTACCCTGGCACAATGCGACCTTTGAAAAATACGCCAGTTGCCCATATTTAGTTTAGGACATAAGATTTTCATTCAGTAATCAAATATATCATCTAATATTGCAATGTTAAATTTTTAGTTCATATTCTCTTAATTTATTACCGTTAGAATTATTTTGGTAAGAAATTATTTATGTGATCATTATTTCTCCATAAATTATATTAATATTTCCCTCTTAACAAAAAAAAAATTTTTAATACGACTTTTTCATGCGAAAAATACTATTTTAATTTCCCCTGTAAATGCATACATTCAAACATTTGTAAAGATATACAAAGTTCAAAATATATATGGAGGCCGATTATTTACATTTATGATCTTTCACAAACTATATTTTGTATTTAAAAAAAGGATTTACAACCTTACATAAATAAATCAAATTTTAGCATTATATTTTATTGTCTTGATAATAATATCATAAAAGAACAATTTCGACACTACTCTTCACACATTTAATCACTTAAATTTTACTTTTACAGGAATCGAATTAAGCTGCAGAGATCTCTTATCGAGTTAATCTAAAACTTGAGTTTAAATTTAGAAAACGAGAGAACTTTAAGGCATGTTTTACGTAATTATTATATGAGCCTAATGTCCCCTCAAGAATGCCTCCCGTTCCTTAGCGAGATATTAATATATTATCTTCAGAGTATTTATCCTAGATTTCCCAAATAAACCCTTGAGAGCAGATTGAGAAATAAAAAGAATAAACCTTAGGATTTGTTTTAGTTAAAATTATGTGGGCATTAGAATTAAAAATTTTTTGATAATTCAACAATTAAATATATTTACTTGAATTATTCAAAATGAAAGATCTTGGGAATCCATCTATTATAATTAATTTACTTGTCAGCCATTGTAAAACAGGCTGATTTGTTCGTAACCGGGAGTATCAAAATAATTTTCCAGTTATCCGTTCAATATATCGGTTTTCTAAATACAAAAACCGCTAAATAAATATATTTCTATGGTAATTTCAGTACTCATATTTTACTTCGACGACTTTTTTTTACACAATGTTTAATTTCATATTATGTGACAAACGGAAATATTTTAAAACATCCGCTTTCCTTCTTAAAGAATATAAATCTATTCGTTTTTCTACGTGCAAGATTTTTTTATTCTATTCGGTTATACGAGCCGTTTTTATTAAAAAAATGAAATTGTATTTTTTAAACGTGTTTTAGATCTCCGGGGACCAAAATTCCGCAATATAATTAAGAATTTTTTCAAATGGATTTTGGTTGTTTAGAGCGGATCGCCATATATATTCTTAGATGTACGAATAAAAAGATGATGATGCGTTACTCTTCTGCGATTTTTTCCCTCTTTGGCCGATGTTCATGTTCGCTCGATCGTTTGTCATTCCCTATTTTAGTATAGGATTACCATTTGCCGCTTATTATAATATTGGGCTTTCTATCGTTCCGGGTTTAATCCATTTGTATATGAGTGGTAATAGGGTAGCTTCTGTACGATCTTCTACGGAGATTATAAAGCATTCGTTGCTCTCCTAACAGATTCTACCAAATATCCATTGTTGAAATTATTGATTTAATTTACAATAAATCTTCTGGGTAGATTAAAACGGATCGGCTACCTGAAAATTATCGGTTTTTTAAATATTAAATTAAAATAAGGAATCCTTAATATAACCTTTGGCTACTCAGTTTAAATGAATTTGTGTTTAGAATATATTTAATTTTTCTGAAAGCCTTGATGGATTTAATGATCTTAAAAAAATACAGCAGGGGCAGTTTAATGAGGAGTAAAATAAAATAAGGAAAGTATTATTTATCCCCCATATGTAAAAAATATTTTAAAACACAAAAGTCCCAATAAACATCAGTTTTATATAAAAAATATCAAAAGTGAAATTTGTACAATAACCCTGCAATTAATATCATCATTTGCATTCGAATGTTTAAAAGTGGTCTTTTGTCCTCCCATTCTTAACTTCGGTCTCATTCGGTGATTAAATGGTGTTTTAAAACAAAATTAAATAGCTTCTTAATTCTTTGAATACATGGCCTTGTGAAAGTATCTATAATTTAATTTTATCATTGTAATAATGCTTGTATATCGAAATGGTTGAATTTTGTTATATTTTAATAAGAACATGTGTGTTTTAATATTTTTTTGATATCTTGTCAATTTAATTGAAATTAAAATTATTGGTAAGTTAAAAATAGGCGAAAGCGTAAAAAAAATACACCGCGCGCATGCGTTCTTGATTATTATATGGCGCTAGCTAATTTCATATCTACGTTTAACAACTTTTGGAGGTTGGACAGCAAATATAAAGCTAAAGAAGACGTTGAACCATTAGCAATAAACAAAAAAGATAGATCTAGAAAGTGGTAACGTAGGTAAATATAATTAAGGGAAAAACGATGGATCACTAAAGAATTCGCCGAACACACAATCTCGATATATAGATGGATACCAAGTAAAATTGATTTCTTTCATGTAAGTTGGGGAATGCAAGATTTTAAAAAATATTAAGCGGAAAGGTATAGAAATAAGAAAAATATCTCGCCCTCAAAGGAAAAGTCAACGTGTTGAATCCGCAATGTTTAGAAGTAGTGAATTAGAACCTAATGATAAACAAAATACTGATAGTTTCAAGATTGCGCAGAACCGGGATAACAAACCTACAAACATCGCCATGCCTACATTTAGCAATTTTTCAATCATATAAAAATTTTTTAATATAATATACTAAAACCTAGATATTATTTTGACATATCATTGACCACTTGCGCGTTCATATGATACGAATTAAATGAAATAACTGTTAATATTTAAAACCAATCTAGCGAAAATATCACCAATCTTACAATGTAGGCCTGCGTATAATCAACATACATTTTGATTAATGATGTATTTACCTTTCGATTTAAACAAGTTGTTTAAGTTAAAAATATAAATTTAGCCTTTTCCACACAAACATAAATATATTTTTATGAATCAACCGAAAATAAAAGCGCATTCTTTGTTGCGATTTTTATTTATTTTTGACTATTTTCTTTACGAATAGCAATAAAAAACAATAGCATAAAATAAAATGACGTAATAATATAAACCATAGGTCGAAAAATACGACGTGCAGACAAGGAATCATTTATAGCAGCGGCGATTGTTTTTTTTTGAGAAAAGTGAGAGATGTAACATAATAGTGGGCTCTTACACTTTTATATTTTACGCCTTTTCATTATCACACATCTAATAATAAAATATATTACCATTCGAGCATTATTTTCATTTCTTTGCCAACAACTTCTCGGTCAGATGATTATATCTTATAATTCAAATGTATCCTTTTCGAGGTTTAGTTCTAAAATATTCTTCTAAAAGATTATTTTAATTTTATATTTCTCTTAAATGATATTTTCCTTCATGAAATTATGTGCAACCTTTTGTTATATGACGGCTTGAAAAATCTTCTTAAGACATCCTGACATAAATATTGATTTATTGAGCTTTTCTAAACAACTATAAATTTACACTAATAAATGAATCAAAACCTAATCAAATAAAAGTTAATAGAAATATGTTTTTAAAATAAAATCATATCTCAAAAGCACAGTAATAAATAGAACGAAGCATTTTTTCATAATTTCTAAATGCAATCTAGGGATCATTACTAAAGGTGCATCTGTAAAAGATTTTATCAATGCAGCATTTATCTTTGGCAAGGAATTTTTCAAAGTACAAAACTAGACTTTAAAATATATACATCCGACACGTATCTTTTATTAAATTACTGAAATAATTGTAGTGGCCTTCAAAAATTTTAACTATTTTCAAAACTAAAAAGCCGAATATTAAAAAAACTATGTTATTTTTACCCGCGGTCGCGGCCCGTCTTTATTCAAGTTCCACTTCATTGATTTTTTTACTTGGGTCGCTTCACTCCTCGTCATATTATATCAAGAGTAGAATTATTGGAAGTTGTTGGGATTTGATCATGTTTCACTCAATAAAAAGAACAGGTGAACATCGGAGATATAGAAGAAGGTAGGCATGACTCGTCTAAATAAATGTTTCACCTCATTAACTCGTGGTAAACAGAGAGAAAACAAAATTAATTTTGGTGGAACTTGATTTATGCCTTGTTGTGACTTTAATTAATGGTTCAAATTTTGAAAATAGAAATTGCGTAATTAAAAGCACAAAAAAAATCATAGTAGGCTTTGATCGTGATAGACAGAATTTTTTAATGTATCATTATTAAAAACAATCTAAATCATTTCAACATTAAAAATTAGCCGAAGCCACCATTTTAGTTATATACTGCGCCTGCTCTGGTGCGATTGAGCGTGACAGACAGAATTGGTTTAATATATAAATAATAAATTACTCTGTGAAAATTACTTATTTCTATTTATTTCAAAAGTATAATTTTTAGAAATATATTAATTTGGCCTTTCAATGATTATAAATGTTTAATTGAATTTTTTTGTAAATTTCACATTAAAGTGAGTTGGATCAACTCATTCAAATTCATAAATTGTTTAAAATTAGTACCTACGTTTTATAAAATAATAATGTGATCATTTGTTATTTTGATTTGTTTACATTTTTATATTTACACTCGGTTAGTTTCTTGGCTGACCAACTCTAAAATATATACAATCTCACCCGTCAAAAAAGGGTTGTCATCCATGAAAAGAGCCATAAATTTAAAATCGGGACATGACTATTTGGTAAACATTCGCTACTATCGTTTAATTGAAATATATATAAAGGGGTTCGGAAATTATGGCCACAATAGCGATAATTACACTCAAAATATATACATTTTTTTTTAAGGTAAGCTAAAGTCAGAATTTTTAAATTGACTAAAAGAATAATTTTTAAATATTTTAAATAAAATAAATTTAGATTAGTCAACCCTTCTTTGTAATCTATTGTTCAATTAGCTGTAAATGTCATTGGAATCATTCGTTTTCATTACGAAAATTTTAGTTCGAAGAAAGGAACTTTTTTGTTAACATGTTTGAGTTTGATAATTTGATTGAAAATAGTTAAAATTTCACACTTTGTCATTTTTAAATTGATTTTGAGGACAAGAATTGGCTGTTCAACTTGCTATATTTTCATATTTATTGATTTATTTGAACCCATCACATGCAATTCGAAGGGAAGTAGTAAGGCGCATGTTTTTTTTTATGTAAGTAATAAAACTCGCCAAATACTTATTTAAACATTATGTATCGGCAAGCCATATAAAAACCCTGCTCGCATTTATGTTTAGATCCGCCGTTTGCCGCGTTGATTAGCTTTTTAGCAAGGTACAGTATGGTTTTTATAAATACACCTCAACAAATCTAAATAATGTTAGGTTTAATCATTTTTTAAAATATATTAATTGGCCCATAACGCCCCATACTTTGAGTTATAACATCGGGGATAATACGCATAAATATCGATAATGGCAATACAATTACAAATCAACTTTATAATATTAACTTTTCTCATAATGTACTAAACACGATACGATAAAAATAGAAATTTTTTAACATATCAAGAAAATGAAAAAAAATAATACAAAAATATAAAATGTTATAACAGCATTATATCCTAATAATTTTTATTCAAATATTATTGAATCATTCATAAGTTATTCTCTTATTTGTAAACTAGGTGGTTTTTATCCGCGGTCGTGGCCCGTCTTAATTCAAGTTCCACTTGATTGATTTTTTTTACTTGGGACGCTTCGCTCCACGTCATATTATATCTAGAGAAGAATTATTGGAAGTTTTTGGGATTTGATCATGGTTCGCCTAATAAATAGGACTTGTGAAGAACGGAGATATAGAAGAAGGTAGTAATGACTTGTCTAAATGGAAGTTTCACTTTATTGACTAGTAGCAATCAAAGAGAATAAAAAATTAATTACGGTAGAACTTGATTTATGCCTTGTTGTGACTTTAATTAATGGTTCAAACTTTGAAAATAGAAATTTCTCAATAAAAAGCACTAAAAAAAATCATAGTAGGCTTTGAGGGTGGTAGACAAAATTGTTTTAATATATTATTAATTAAAAACAATCTAAATCATTTCAAAATTATAAATTAGCCGACGCCGACATATTAGTTACATACAGCGCGTGCTCTGATGCGATTGTGAGGGACAGACAGAAATGTTTTAATATATTATTAATAAATTTAGGTGAATTATTAAATCTAGTAAAAGTCATTATAAAAAGTAGGTTTTGATATATTAATAATATATTAAAACAATTCTGTCTACCACGCTCAAACCCCACTGTGATTATTTTTGATGATTTTTTAAATTTGCCTTTTTTGGTGTCACACGCCTCTTATGATTTTTTTAGTGCTTTTAATTACGCATTTTCTATTTTCAAAGTTTGAACCAATAATTAAAGTCACAACAAGGCATAAATCAAGTTCCATTAAAATTAATTTTTTTTTCTCTCTGATTACTACGAGTCGAAGAAGTGAAACATCCATTTAGACGAGTCATGACTACCTTCTTCTATATCTCCGATCTTCGCATGTTCTTTTTATTAGGTGAACCATGATCAAATCCCAAAAACTTCCCATAATTCTTCTCCAGATATAATATGACGTAGAGCGAAGCGACCCCAGTAAAAAAAAATCAATCAAGTGGAACTTGAATTAAGATGGGCCACGACCGCGAGGAAAAACCCCCTAGTATTGCTTATAATAAAGTAAAGTCTCCAAACTTTTTAGGCATTTTTTCTGAGGTTGATGGAGCTAGTTAGGCGAGGGTGAATATGGTCCTGGTGTATTACTTTGTCAACGTCGATTGAAGAAAAGAAAGAACATGGTTCCGGTAAATCATAAATTTCCATATTTTGCCAAAATTCCCTTCTGATATATAAGTTACCTATGTACAAATAAAATCGGCTTCGTGTCGATTATCAGTTGCAATATTAAACCTGATTTGTCATCAATACAAAGCAAGAGACGAGCGTGAATTCTTAAGATGCTCAACAACTAAAATCACGTTAGTAAAATAAATGTTGAGAAAATCAACAGCAATGATATTGCACAACCTAATTCATTCGACTAGTTACGAAAGGATTTTTTTAAATCCACCGAGTAATTTTTTCTGAAAGGTAACACCGTGCGAAGGGTTGTAGACATATTACAAGATGTAAAGTGTTCGAGAACTTTAAATATTTCAGACTCAGTTCCACTTTGTCTATATGATGTAGTATAATCCCCTTGGCTCTTTTTTTCGATCTTATCCAAACTCACTAAGGGATAAGAATCCTTAGAATTGATTTTGTCTTGTGTTTTTATTATGAACTAGAGCTAATTCTAATCTCTTTGATGTAAGTTATACACATTTAAGTCCCTCTACATAGTTGTACAGGTCAAAAGTTTAAATTGCCGCACCATTCTCACAGGAATAAGTCTCATGTTGTTTTATCATTGTGTTGCTAAACTCTATTCTTGACTCAAAGAGTTTTCATAATTTAGTATTTTCGCATAATCCCGTCTAGTTATTTTTGCATTTGTATCTGCAGTAACAATGTGTATGTTAGGGACACTAGATTGAGTTCCTTGAATACTTATGAAACTAAAAGGCGTAGATTTACGGGCGCAGTCGATGGATGAATCAGCAATATAAGAAGCGATCTAATTTTCCTCCATTTCAACTCCAGCTCATACAAACAAACCCCTCCTAGAGCTAGAATTGATTATTTTTATTCTCCCCTTGAAACATTTGGCAGTAAGTTCATTGCAGTTATTGACGTTCCTTCAACAGCCATGATTGTTATATTCTAAGAGGGTATGCTACGAGAAACGCTTGCCCTGATAATAACTTTTTATATTTATATTCGATAGAAATATCATCTTTTTCGAAATCGACCACTGTTTACCGCATTATTTTTTCCCGAGTAGTTTTCAACCAAGACATTGATTGGTAACTTTAATCAAATGAATCGCATCTTCTCGAGTCATGGTAACAATATTTCAATTTTCGACATGCGATATATATTCATTTTCAAGGATAAAATCACAGAACTTAACACTTATCATTGGATAGAAGTATGAGTAAAACGAATCTATTTTATGCCACATCTTCATCACCAAATTTTTGTATTTTGAAAAATATATTTTAAAACAGATTTTTATAGGCCTCTCCTTTGCTTCAAAATATTTAGAAAGGACATCAATTGCAAAGAGATGTTTATTCATATAATCTCTGCTTTCTAGATAATTTAGAACTGAATCGTCGTCCCTATGATCACCTACTACAACTACACCGTTCTTCTTTTCTATCGTCATGCATTTCTTCTGTGACCGGGCAGAATTTTAGAATACTTATAGTTCCGTATAAAAATTTTCCAATCATATCTAGCTCTTCTGGCCGTTTTTTTATTACATTCCCTATTATCTTTCTTGCCCTCATATCATCAAAGAACAAAATGAAGATCTAGGCTCAACTATTCCGAAATTTTAACATGATTTTAACCCTTTGCCTATAACCAGAATTTTCAATTTTTCCTCCCTTAATTAACATATTTCAGAATATTTTTAAGTCGTTGAATTAACAATATTTCAAATTTACGGATGGGTAATCAAGCATAAAAAATTACAGCTATCGCTCGGTTTGAGGTGGTTTGATTTATGCAGATTTTCAATAGCGCTTCTTTGTTGAGCATCCCTCTTTCTATTTAACGAGCTTTGCCCTTCTACGGCTTACGCTTTTATCGAGCGTCAATTCAAAAGATGTATTCATCTACCTAGATTTTAGTATAATTTTCTTATTTTATTTATTAAATATTATAATGTAAAAATCACATATAAGCTCACAATGAAAAATTAAGGGATAGTCTTTTTCTGATTGTTATCTGATGGCATAGAAATTTCTTTCCATATATATTCATTAAAAATTGCTTACAATATCTAAATTGAAATAGTAAAATAGTTTGACCGAATAAAGAGCGCCTAATAAGTTTTTTTAACTCGGCCTAAAAAAACTGCTAATAAATCCTAAGCGAAAAACAAAATATAGGCAATTAACAGTTGCTACTTTTTTTAAAATAAAATTATGGGAATCCGAAAAACTGAACGGCAGCACAGTAAAGACGCCAATTTTAAGCGTACATTTTTTTTTGTTATATTTTTGTATAAATACGGAAAAAGAATTTATTTTAGTCATATAATTTGAATTTATCAAAAGAATTATTTTAGTTTTTAGCGTTAAATACCATGACATCAATTTTGAATCAGTATTATTTTCGCTGGGGAACTTATTCATTTTCTATTATATTTTAATTCTATTTTTAACCAGTTTTTTAGTATGAAACTGCGGAGTCACAGGACTATCGGCATATTCTTATTTTAATGAAATCGCAAGGGGAGGAATTTGCTTTGCGTTAAATGGCAAAGATTTAGCGGATATTGGTTAGGAATATTCTACCTTAACATTCTATACTAAAAATATTTTATTCAATTTTTAAACATTAAGCTATTAAGAAACACAAATAAACTGAAAATAAAGGCACTTAATGGCAGGCTAGAATTGTCGACGATATGAGACAAAATTGAAAAAATATTTTAAACTTTTCGAAATCTTGTATGAAAAGAGAAATTTTCTGCTACGCCTGAGTCTTTAAATACGCATTTTAACTCATTTCATTCATATTATTAAATTTGTAAAAATAATTTTTAAATTAATACTTCAGCTATCAAACATTTTCAATAGACAAAGGTTATACGCAGTTTTAAATTACGAGATAGCATAAAATATGTTGTTTATAAGCTAAAATTCACATCATGCAATATACCCTTCAGCAATTTTAGGGATATAAAATCATTTTCGAACAAAATTTAGAATTTTTATTTCCAGTCCAGAATAACACTAACCAGATTTAGGGGGTGGAAGCGATATCTTAAAATAAAAAAAAAATCGAAATCCTATGAACAGTATTTATGTACAGCGGAAAGTAAACCATTGCCATCAAAGAAGTATAATTGTGTATTTCGATACGTGTAATGTTATTTCTGATTTTTAGCAACCGAATCTTGTGCTTAAACTGGCTTACGTGTTAACTGAAAACATCGTACAATCCGCCAAGATCTCTACGCACGTTCGATTGTAAATTGGTATATTTTCAGGTAATAGACTATCAGATTATCAAGTAAATATTTTTTTTATAATCCTTGTATCTACTTTATGGAAAATACCGTTGTTTGGGTATTTCTTTATTTTATTATTTTTTTTATATCGTTTTTTTAATTTTTGATCGCAGCATTTCTCAATCTTTTATATTTCGTGCCCACGTCAAGTTAATATTTTATTTACGGTATTTCTCAAATTTTATTCTCAATTCTGCCCACGGGGAAAATAAAAAAGATAGGATTACCCACACGTTTTTTGAACCCCAACAATTAAAGCGCATTTAATATTGTAATCGGTAAGAGAAATTAAACTTAATCAAAAGTGTTATTCTGTTGTTTATTAGCCCAAACCTTTATATTCACGGAGAAAGATGAATTCATACTAAGATCGTGTTACAATTCAAATCTATCCCTCTATTCTGTTGCTTAGAAAATCGATCTTAAATCGCTCTTTTCTTCTTTATAGACCAGCGCAAAGCAAATATAGATTTTATTTTCTTTTTATCAAAAAACTGCTAAAACTTTCCAACGTAATAAAAAACTTATCAGTACAATTGTTTTGTGAAATTCGTTGGCGGATATATTGCACAAAACTTTAAATTTAAAATCAATGTTTGAATTCTGTCTTGGATTCTACGTTCTTTGAAACCGGATTCCAAAAATTATTTTTTTATTACTGCTAACTGGATATGATATTATTTATAACTTTCCCCTTTCCTTGCAGGGTGTTCTTAAATTGAAGCAAGAATCTCGTCTGGCAGGAAAACAATTTACCTTTTTTATAAGCTTCTTTTAGCTTTGTAATTCTGTTTTAACACACAATAATATGTAAATCGAATTTTCTTCTGTAGCTTCAATCTCATCTAGCACATTAAATAAATGCCACATTTCTATCCTGTAATGGCAGAAGTAAATTATTTAAAAAGATAAAATTTTCTCAACAATGGGCTACTTTGAAAAAAAATTACCATCCTAACAATTTTCTTTAATTTAAAATATTTCATACACATCCTTTGAATATCGTTGGTGTAAGAATATATAGACTCTTTCAATTATACACATCTTAAGCAAATTTCATCTTAATAAGACTCTCCATGCAGAATGTGTTAGAATTGGCACGTTTTCACTCCCTAATTATTTTCCAGTATGTAGAATATTATTGAATTTTGGAAACAAACTTTATAAAAATCTAAACTATACACTCCTGCATGTTGAGGTTCAACGCAGTTAATCTTTTAAGACTAGCAATGGTTCTCTAAAATACTAATATAAATCCATATTTCTTTCAATGATATATGTTAATCTTTAATAGAAAAGTAAAGCATTGAGGAGCAGTATTGCGAGTGATCCTCATTTGCTCAGCCTCGCATAGTTTTTCCATTCAATTCCCATTTTTATGATGCAGTTCTCCATTCAATTAAAATTTTGTCGTGCTGTTTTTCTTAATGTAAAAAGTTTTAAAAGAGTAAATTTATTATCAGTTGTATAGTTATATCACATTTTCCAAAGAAATTACCTAAGCTTTACATAATATGACTGCACTTTTATCTTCTTACAAGGTAACGAATAATATTCTTTTTTAGTAAAAACTGCAATTTCTGAAATATTTTCTATCATTTCTAGTACTATATTCTTAAATGAGTTATTTAATAGTGCCTGGATATTTACTTGGTTCTATTTTATTTTTTCAAATATAATATAGGTTTTATTTTGTATTGCTGAAAATATTAATTTCGCCACAATTGTTAAAAAATCAATTATTGTTGAACACTTGATATTAAAAAAATGAAGCTAGCCCAAGGATTTCATATACGCGTCACATAAAAAAAATCCAATTAATTGTTTTTTAAATCGTTAATATACATATCGATTTAGTTTAATAATATATCTTTTGACTATTAGCTTATGGTGATATTAAAATACCCTATATCCTCTCCAATACTAAAAGTTTCATTAACTCGGTAGAAAGTGTTGTTTTGTAAATACCGCATTAGAATTTGCCATCGCCCCTCCCTCTTCCGATAAAAACGATTTACTTTTAATTATCAGAAAAAGTGGCAGAAACGCAATAGTGTAACCGTCATTTAGTGTTAATCTTAGCAACCATGCCTGGTTGATATTTCTTAGCTGTTCGCTTCCAAATACATAATTTTTTCCTATGATGCTGATCATTTAATAGTTTCTTAGTGTTAATCAAAGAAATCGTAACCTTCATATAATTCGTTCTTTGTTTTATTATTCAATGTTAAATTTTATTATTAAAAAATTATAAAATGAAAAAATTCGCTGTTTTAAAAGTGAACTCAATTTGAATAAGCGATGGGACTGTGGACGATTAAAAAAAACCTCAATATTCATCGATTGGGTAAAGTGTTGGCTTCATTTATAAAAACCAACCAACCGCCTCTCAATTGGTGTAAATAGATTTTTGAGAAACACAGGCCTGAAAACTACTATTCGCGAAAGTAGAACGTCATCTGCATCTATAAACTTAATTATTTATTCAATATGCCAGATATAATGTTATTATTTGTAATTTAAACTTTTAAAAACAAATTAAAACATGAAATAAAGCACATTGGTTGGTTTTAGTTTATAAAAAATCCCGTTTCATGTCGTAGTCTAAAACTGTGTAATCGCCAGAAATTGATTTATGTGGGTGTAGATTGTGAATGATCAAGAACAAAAATATTTTAGAATTTTCTCAATTGATTTTGAGAGAAATATAATCGTTATTTCTAAATCTATCCTTAAAATCCGGTCGGTAGTCTTAATTTGAAAAAGATTTGTATTTAATAAATAACTTAATCTCAAAAATGTTTTTCAACAATAACACCATTTACCGATAAAAATATTATAATTCTACAGCGTCATTCATAAGTCAAGGTATTTTCCGGAAAAGGTCAACCAAAATTGCAGATTGTTATAAAATACATTTTAAAAACACAAAATAATTTTTAATTCAAATTTAATATATTAGTTTTGTATAATTCAATTTATGCGCTTGATTAAAATTTGTGTCTTGCCAACATAATGTTATTTTCCTGGTTATTTCGTTCACCAAACTAAGAAAGTCAGCCAAGATATGGAGCTTATCTCTTCAATTATGATTTAAGCAATATTACTCTCATGTTTAGACTTTAAGTAGTTTTAATAAAGCTTTCCCATTTAAAAGTATATTTTATATTGAATTATGGATGGGGGAATATTGGCGGCACATAAAATAATTGGATAACCTGCATTCGACATATATTTTGAACTTCCTTCCAGGGATATAATCTCACATTATCCACTATAATAAGTGATGAATTTATGTTTTTTGCATCAAGCGTTCTTCTCATAAAATTCATAAATCCTCTCAACTTTATGATATCATCTGCCCCAATTTTAATAAAATAGTGTAATGGACCATCTCAATTCGTACAAAGAGCATCTAGCATATTTTTCCTCAAGAGTAAGCAGTGGAAATTATAATTATCTTACATTTTGTGTATCTTCTAAATTTTTCAAAAATGTGGAGATTAAAGCCAGTCTCACCAACCCAAACCCCAGTCGGAATGGTATCAAGTAATGTAACCATAGTAAATAATCAATATTTATTAAATAATTTTTAGGCAAATTCATGTCTCGTTTTTAGTATTTCTAGAAATTGAAGCGGCATTGGCAAGTTTAAAAGTAATAATATTTTTTTTGTATTACTCGAGCGATGGTTGACTAAGAAAACGTGAAAAAATTGCTGTTTCGATTATTTTTTTTAATTTCCTTGAGAGAAAATATAAAAGAGTTCTTCAATAATTTTAAATTATGTTGAAATTTGTTGTTTAATCAGAACTACTGGAGTGCTGAGGTCGCCACTCTGTTGCGTTTGATAATTTCCTGCCTGCTCGTATTTTTTAATAAACTTTCTTGTTGCACTTTTATTATCAGCAAGAATACGTGATAATTCTTATATATAATTCCTGGTTGATGTTTCTGCAATTCATGATTCGGCCATTCATGCCATCAGCTATTTTGACATGTACTTTATTCTATTACTGAATATTCTTTTTAAAATTGAAATAATTTTGAATAAATTAGAATTAGATTAGACCTTTTCCGGGAAATTCGTTGAATTCTCAATCAATATGCGAATTAAATCTTGAATTTCGGGTTGTAAATTATGTCAAGAATTGGATTTGGCTGTTTGTAAAGCGTAAATGAAGTAGATACTTACAAATGTACAAAATTGCCATTTTTAATAATTTTTTACACACTAAAAAATTAATTTTAGATAAAAACATAATATGTTAGAAATAGGAAAAATATTTTTCATAAAATAATTCAAAATTAATATCAGTAATACCGTTATCAAATTATTCTGCAAGTTTATAAAGAAATATTTTAAATAAACTGAAAAAAAAACTCAATTTGTCATAATTTTATAAAAGATATTCAATAAAGTGGATCGAATATTCCACAAACTTAAATTGAGCAAAGCGACGTTTCTAATTTTATTTTTTTGTACAATTTTGACTTTTTAAATTATAAGAATTTTTTAATATTTTTTTTTTAATAATTAAGAATACAATTTTTACAAATGATATATTTTTATTTATTTTCTTTTATGAGGCAATTATTGTTTAACTATATGTTCAATAACTATTGGAAGGAAATTAATTTTTTTGTAATTATGAGCTGATATTTCTGTAAACTGTTGAATGTTTTATGAACATTCTTTTTTTAACTAGCCTTGCCTAAATAGTATCAATTAATTTGTCAAGAAATTAAACTTTTCCTCAATAATATTTTCGAATATTATTTATTCTAAATAAGGAGTATTTTTAGTTTCATTAAAATGTTGCTACCATTTCAGGCTTTTGTCTTTTATTATATTTTACCATTTAAATATTTTTCAACTGATTCCAACAAAAACGAATCCGTGAACAAATATAATTTTTTTCACAAAAATTGCAAGAAACAATAAAAAATAATTGCACGGAGATGGGCTATTATAAAATGCAAGTCGTTATTAAAAAAATATGCATCAATATAAATTTTTATCAACTATAATTCTTTTCACACCCATGCGTCTGATGGCGATCAAATAACCAAAAGACCAATCGATCACTTGGTACGTTGTCAACCCCGCGTATTATAGGAAAGGCCAAGGGCTATCATTGCTTTTGCGGTGCGTGGATTTTTTTATTTCTCAAAATATTTATATTCCAAATAAAGTTATTCTGGAAGAAATTTGGAAAAGTATTGTTCAAGAGCAATCATGTACCATCTCCCAATTGCTATGCGAAATTTATTAGCCCTAATGGATATAAATTTGTTGATAATAATGAAAATTTTATATATCACGACAGGGAAAATAATTATTCAAGTCGAGGGAATATTTTTGCTGCAGATAATACTTTAAATCTTATAGTTCCTTGCATTTGAGCGGTAGTTTTGGGGTTGTACCTTTTATATTCTTTCAAAGGATTAAAATTTGTGCCATGTTTCAAAATTATTGATTTCCAATTTTTATGTGTAAATGGAAAGAAATGATGCTGACATCTATTATCTTATTTTGCAAATAATATCAAAACGCTATCATTAAGCCTTTACTTATTAAATGAACGACTTCGAATTGGCTGCAGTTATTTTCTTTATCGAAACTATCCTGACGTGAATTCTATTTGTCCTTTTCCTCAAGTATGACAATCTGTTTGGCGTAAAATAAAAGAATTGGGCAAGAAAAATGTATATTCCAATAACTAAAATATTAAATCTTATAAAAAAATGCTCCCGGATCTTGTATTCTACCTTCTGAGGTTTCGAAATGTATTGAAATTTGAGATGAAATGATGATTTCTAACGATTATGATATAGTTCTTAGAAGTCTCAATGATTATTTCGAAAGACCTATTGAGGTTGAGCTGATGGCCGAAGAAGAGAATATCCTATGTTTGCCCCTACCCCTCTTGGATTTGCAAGATAGAGTAATACAATATCTATCACGCTCTAACAATAATGTTAAAAGATAGCACATAACAGTTTCTTCCATATGGGACTCAGATCATTTAAATTCATGAACAAATTAAAACACAAAAAGCCACTGACAGTGTCTAGGTAAGCATCAATCGAGTTACGATTACCTCACTCGTATCCAGTAAAAGTAAAATATGAAAGAATTAATAAATTGCTTTCAAACATTGTCGCAAGATATGATGGATTAACTGTGCAAACAATTATTTAGGGATATAAATATAAAATAAAATTTCCAATAAGATAATAGTCATAAATAATAAAAAATATTTATCTTTTAAATAATATGTTAGATTTAAACATTTATCAGAATGAGTATGATAAATATTTAGTGAAACAACTAAAGAAGGCTAAAATTGTACAAAAGTATATATTTTTAATAAAATATTTCCGACAAAGCACTATCAAAGATAAAATGCACATCAATGGAATTGAATTGAAAATAAGTTCAAATTTTAACTGTGATTAACTTGAAATGAAGCGAAAAAGGATGCAATAATTTTAACTTTTATTCTTCGGTCGAATGCATTTTTTTGATCTAATACATTCTTATCAATTCAAGTGAGCAACGTCTTAGACTCCAACTCGTAAAACTAGAAAAAAATATGTGATTGAAAAATCAATACATATTATGTGAAATAAGTTTGCTCATTTTTACTCTTCCTCCATTAAAATTGATTGGGCTATTATTGTGATTAGTTTCCGCATAAAGCCACTCAGCCGTTTAGCACAACTGCTTCAAAGTTAAATATATAGAAATTAAAAAAAAAAAAAAATTCAAATATTTTAAACCTTTGAGATCTATACTTTCTGCTTATATTATCATTCTGAAATATTAGGTTTTCAAATCGAATATAGATTTAGCCAAGTCTCTCGATATTTCCAGGTTTTCCTATTAAATTTATTGCTAGATTTTTAATAGGTAAATACGAGTCCCTTTTAAAAATCAAATTTTCCGTTAAAACACATATCTAGTATGTATGTTACACTGAGGGGGACAATAATAAATTAATCATCATAATTCATTCTTGGCAGCAATAGATTGTAATTCACATTGTATTTATCTTTTTTAGTTAAAAATAAACCAGTTGCATAATTTCCAAAAATTTTTCAACAATATATATTATGAAGAGGTTTTGAGTAGGGGCACTCCCCCTTTGTGGCTACATAGAAGGCTGATAGTTCTAAACAGAGTGAAGTTCTTTATTTTCTGAAAATTCTTGAACATAAATTGAGGTTTTGTATTCTTTAATATTCATTGTTATTGTGGGGAATCACAGTGGCTGAAAGATAGAGGATATATTGAATACAGTTAATTTACGTGTCTTGCGGTATATGTGAAAGCATAAAATTTACGGGACTACCGAGCGCATTGCGTAAAATAATTTACTATTACACGAGCCAAGTAAAGTAATTGTCGTTTTTTTTTAAAACGTTAGGTGGTGTGCTGTAAATAATATGCAGTGAGGCTATTTATATTTTAGTGGGTAATTCTTTGGAAAGAACATGAGCTATTTATGGTATCATAAGGGTATATTCCGGGAGAACGGGAACTATATCGGCAAAGAAAATTAGCCTTTCTTAACTATTCTATTCTAAATATCATAGTCAAATAATATTTCCGAAAAATATTGTAATCAAAGGAATTATAAATAAAATTCCCATTCGTGAAAATGATTTCATAATTCACTCATATTTATAAACAAAATATTGTTTTATTGAGAATTTACATAAACAGATCAATTATTTTTCTTATTTTAATAAATTTTTACAATATTTTATAGAATTGTAATAATTATATAGGATTATTATTGTCATTTTCTGAAAAAATGATATCAAATGGAATCTTAATGTTGTTTACTTTTCAGTTCTTCATACTCGAAATTTGAACGAATTTATAATGTATTTTATTCTATCCTCACTCCCTATTAAAGGATCAAAATTTAATCAGAAACAAGTCTTGTACTCTACAAATCTTTAAAACCCGTTGAATATTACGTACATATTCATTTGAACGTTTTTTGTTTAAAGAGAAAACTTATAAAAACATTAATTAGTTAGATCACATTTAATTTTTAAAACTAAATTCGTATTTTTACATATAATACAGACAGTTTGTAATAATTAAATCTTTTAGCTTTCTACCAATGTATAATATAAAATGTTAAAAAATGATCATACACTTAACGAGGTAAATTATTATGTTTTTCAATATATTATTTCATAAAGAAAAAATTATTTTATTATATCAATATATAAGGGAGGATTCGTGTTGAATTCAGATAGATTTTTTTCATAAGGAGGAAGATAAGAGCAGTATAGATCAGAATCGAAAGGAACTAAAATTATAAATTGAAAATTTACTGCCTATGTCATGAGGATTTATATCTAATTGTCTGATTGAGATAATATTATCTTAATGTAAATAAATATAATTACTTGTAGGTGTTTTAAAGCAAGATTTAATGCACACAGTTATTTTATAAATACCATAAAAAGCCATTCCAAAAATACAAGACAGCAAAATATATTTTGTTATCTCATCGGAAAAAGAAGTATCAGCTATATATTATAATAAAAAAATTAGTACGAGCAGAATAACAAGGCTCATTTGGAAGCTTTGGTTCTGTATCAGTTTCGTTTAAATCTGAGGGTTCAGTTATGTATGTTTCTGATTTTTTAGTACTCAAAACTATTGTTGATGTCACCAATAAAATTATTATTGCTGAGTAGTTGACTTTAACGCTTTTCATCACTCTGCGGATTAAATATTAAGCTTGATTTTATCATCGGGGATCTCGAATGTATATGGGATAGTGTAAAGCTTAAGCTGATTAAACTTTTCACAACACAAATAATCACACAAAAATATTGAGAACATATAGAAGCGTGTAAATTGTATAAATTAAACATAATAATTTATACTTAAAAGCAGTTTAATTATTTAATAACTTTTTTAAGATAGTATTTAGTGTTTAAGATGTAAAAAAGCGTTTTTTTAATCAAAAATAGTTGTTATGCGCCGACGTTATTAAAATTACAAGTTAAGCTGAGATGATAATAATAATCGTATTAATAACCTATAAATTCTGGATTTTTAGAAAACGGGTTTGAACTAAATATTTATTAAGGAAATTAATTTAAATTTATAATTTCAAAATTTTTATGGCCGTACCTAGATCTTCTAAAAAA
>SGJC01000110.1:0-33554 GCA_009887335.1 Henneguya salminicola | reverse complement strand
GGTTAATTAACGAACGGGCCTCCCCGTTAAAATTTTTATCAACAATTCTTAAAGAATAAAAATAAATATTAGGAATATATTACATTACCCATGCTATTATTCATAAAATTAACACAACTTTATCTCTTTAAACATTCTTCTGAAAATTATATTTTTCTTAAAATAATTGGCCCTGTTGGAAATACATCCCTAGTTCTTCAATATTGAAGTTGTGCCAATAATCGCATGCTGACTTATTAAAAAAAGGTAATTTTTAAAACCCTTTTAGCTATAGTTACATTTAACAATTTAATCAGTTATGAGATATTAGTTACTTTTTAAAATCTTTACTAGATTAAAAAACGCCATTAAGTAGTGCCAAAATTTATAAAAATATTTTATACACAGCCTTACTACATTATTTAGCAATAAAATAAACTGCAGCCGGTTGCGTTTTTGATATGGTAGTGTTCTTAAAGATCTTTAAGATACACTGCTAGTTTATTAAATTCGGAATTGCTTTCATCGTATTCTGAGGATGAGAAGGCTCTTATTCTGAACTGACTAAACTATTTAAGAGATAAAAAAAAGTTAAAAAAAACTTGTTCGGAATTAGAAAGAGGAAATGTTTTTGAATTTATGCATTTGAAAGGATCTTGTTATGAATAAAAAACATGTTATCTATAACTAAAGAAACTATTTTTTCTAAAGATAGCTCGTCTTGAAATGCATCATATGTAATTTGACAAAAATTCCAATATAAATTTTTTTCACACATTTTGAATAAACCAAGGACAATAAAATACAAATGCTAGCTGCAGGAAAAACGACACAAAATAATAAAAATTTAAAAATCTCTTTACAGTTTCTGAAATAATTTAAAAACCTTAATAGGATAACAAATTGGTATATACCTGTACGAATTAAAAATATTAAACTCGATTTTATGAAAACTGATATTTGAATGGTAGAAAAAGTTCGACAACGTACTGCCAGAATATTTTTTTTAAAATATGTGCTCAAAAAATGTTAAACATAAACTCTTATGGGATATAATGCTTTTAAAAAAGCATAAGGAAATAAAAATGGTCGTAAAGTGAAGGGGGAAATATGCAATTATATGACTTAAATTAAATCCAACGCAAATAACTTAACATTAAGGAATATTTGTTTCGTTCTGTGCTGTTAAACATATGCGTAGAATATATTGATTGCTTATATATATACCATGTTGAGATAGAATTGAGCTAATATTTTAAGAAATAAAATACTCATTTATGATAATAATTTTGTTTATCAGCTTTTGCCAATTTTCATGAGTGTATAAATTAAGCCTTATTGAAAATTACATTATTATAAGGAGATAATCCAGTTTGAAATGATAATTATTCTTTATTTAATAATATTTGCTTTTTGTGTTAAAGAAAAATGTTATAGCTAAAGAAAATGAAGGCCCTAAGCCTTTAGACGATATACTGAAACTAATAATACATCTGGCTTTAGATGATCCAAGGCGTGAATGAGAACGAGATCAATTTTAAAAATTTAACACATTTTATATATGAATATAAAAAATAAATCCTCAAATTTCATGCTGCTAATTAGCATTTTCCGCTTAACTAGACTTTTTAGATTATGAACTAAATAGAAGAATAATCGTAAAAGTTAACGATTATTTTACCTTTAGTTTTTTGTAAAATTATCCCCATTTAATCAGTTAACATTCACATTAAATCTCTTTATCGGGTCATCAAATCACCAGACTTCTTTTAAACAAAACCTTTCCGATATATAAAAGCCACAGTAACGATAAAACAATGCATAAATTAGAGGCTTGCGCTTGAATTAGTATTAGGACGATCAATTATTTAATTTTTAGTAACATTATTTCCATAGACTTAAGTGTGTTTTGTGTTCATATATTTTCCAGTCTTTTTTGAGACATTAAAGGTCATTCTGGCAATAGAATAATTGACCTTAGATGTTAAAACGTGGCTCTGAGCTAGGCCGCGTCAATGATACAGATTAGATATTGCTGCGAGACCATCCCAAATATAATAATTTGCCTATATTGTTAAAACTTTAAGATCAAAAATTCCAATAATAAGAGATGACAAAAATTTTATGCAGTGATTCACAATGCTCCATTTTATCCCTACTTACCATGTGAACAACTGAAATTATATCCTTTAACTATATGCTAGCTTATTCCCTATTCTAGAACTGGTGCGAGTATATCTTTAAATATGTTAAAAGTTTTGTAAAAAGGGAAATTTCCCAAGAGCAAACATATTTCATATCAAGAATTAGGGGTGGGGCACTCAAGGATAAAGAATATTGCTATTTATCATTAATTTGCAGATTGGGAATGTTTATAACCCTACATTCAATAAAGATATTAATAAGACTAACATTAATAATTTTATAATTTTTTTTCCAGGATATCACATTTGATATTTAAAATTGTAAATGAAGTTAAATAGTAGCTTATTTATAATTAAAGTAAAAAATACTACATTAATTTTATTAAATCATATAACTTGACAAATCTGAATTCCGTCTTACCAATTTATTCTTATTGTTACAATGTGCGATGAAAAAGCCGGAATCGCGAATATTCTAATATTAATGCATCATTGGGAAATACCAATGGATATTTTTGCATAGTTCAGCAATTTACGTTAAATCACTTTTGTTCGAATAAAAATATTTTTTTCCCGGAATGATTTTAAAAACTTTCTAGAATTGCAATTATAATGTTGTATTAAAGTGCGAAGCGGTCTAATAAAATGAATGTTTTTCGTAATATGAGCATTGAAATTTAAGAATAAGACTGGTAAAGAAGATTTTACCACGTGTGAGTTAACAATGGGTCAGGTTGACGCTAAATAATTAAAAGTTGAATAATATTTTTGTGCAGGACTGGAAATTTAAAGTCGTGTTCTGAGGTCAAAGGGTGCTATTAGACTCATAATATTTAATTTGGACATATATTTTTGGAAGGGAAATATTGCTCAAAAGAATATAATTCCTATTAAACGCCAAAATGAATTAAGTAGCCTCCAGAAAATTTCTTTGACCCGATCACGCTAGTACCTTAAAACTAGGCGGCGAAAAAACTGTTCGTATTTATTACACCCGCTTGGAAGAAAATTAATCTTCGCAATCTTTATTAATTGTGGGGCTTTATATTATCAGCTTTTTAAGTAAAAATAAAACGCCAGCCAACAAACTAACTACATGCTGTTAGATTAATCAATTATCGCGATAACATTTATTATCACAAGAGTAGAAAATTTAAGAAAAGGCTCAAAATTTAAAAAATTAGGAAATAGGATTAATTTAAAAAAAAAACGTTATAAGCACTCTCTTCTCATTTTTAATCTGATTCTCGTACTTTATTGTAGAACATATTTTTGTTTGAGGTAAATCGTATCATATCTCTACGAGGTTAATTTTGGAAAATTTAAATTGTTTTATAAATAAAAAGATGAGCTAAAAATAAATCGAGGTTAATGTTAAAAAATATTGAAATTTATTACGATTATAAATTAATATATCAGGGATATAAAAATTTATTATATACTTTCTTTTATATCTAAAATTAGGTTCATTGTTACAATAAGAAGAATATTATAATGAAAATTAAGATAAGTGTGTCGGCTTATTTCAGATTATAATACTTTCTACAAATAAATTAATAAAAAATTAAAAGTATAGGATATACCCTCGGGTTAAGCTGAACCAATTAAGAAAAATTGAGATAATCGATTAAATAGAGTAAAAGATCTAAATTTAATAGCAAACAAAACAATTGGATACACAAAAAATTTTCGTCGACAGATCTGAAATTATACATGTATTGGAAAAAAAATCATACTTTTAGAGTTTATATAGTTTAAAAAAATATGAATCACACATTCATTTGGGACTGATGCGTATCACTTCATCCGCTTAAAAAAGGCCACGCACTTTTGGTAAATTTATCCAATTATCCTTCCAAAATAAAATGTCTGATCATTTATTTATTTTGTACAAAAATTTTACAATTTTATTGTTTAGGAGTTTATTCATTGGGTAATAAATTAAAAAATTTGATTTTTTAATGTCTATTGTATATAGTTTTTGAATACAGGAGTTAAATAATTTGATTTTTAAATTATTGATGTTATAATATTTTGCTGTATAAAACGCACAAAAATTTATATCAAGGCCGGACTAATAAAATGATGAAAATATTTAAATTTTACGATATATATTTGTAGGATTTTTGAAATTTGTTTTTATCTAAGATTTTTTAACTATGAAAGGATAAATTATTTTCACCAATTTTTGTAATGCTCCCAGGTGAAAAAATTTGATTTAGATAATAGTAGACTAAAAATGAAATTTTTCTCAACAAGGTATATCATTCCACTCAAGTATAGTTGTTTTTTTTATTCGGGTATTTTTATTTTAGGACACATAAAATATTCTACTAATTTTATGCGTGTTGTTATACATCTCTAACCATCCAAATGAGAAATTAACATAAAGAATATGTTGAAGCTTGATCTAATCAATGAGACTATTAACAAGTTCATCGATCTACCATATGAAAATAAGTATAATAATAAAATTGAAAGCGAAACTGTATCTGCTGTTTATGAATTTTCTACCTTCAGAAGGCAAGAGACCCTGTTAAGATTAAATTTATCCCGTTATGTCAAGTTCACACTATATTCGTATAACTCTATCTTTGGGAGTTGTGCGGACTGATAATATTTATATTGAAAATTTTTTTATTCCAATCATTATTAAGGGTTACGTATAATCAATAGGGTGAGGCACGCAATTTTTAAAACTCCATTATATTATATATTATGCCATTTTTGATAATAGAAAGAGAAAGCTAAAAAAGTGAGGGTTTATAAAATCTCGAAAATGTTTAAATTTGAAAATTTACAGTGCCAAAAATAAGAAATTCGGATATATGCTTAGCAAGGTTTCAATTATTGTCAAAATACTAACGAATTTAGTAACTTTGAAAAAAAAACAAATTCAATTTAATAATTGAAAGGATATCGGGACATCATAATTTAAAAATATAATGTAATCAAAATTGAACAGCCAATTATATCAAGATGATCTATTTCATTTTGAGATAAAAGATATATTGTCTCAAAACTGAGATGAACAGATAGTCAAATAAGTAAAATGAGGACGAAGAGAGTGAAATTTTGAAGACGTTGGCATGAGTTCATTGAATTGAAAAGCGTTGAAAATGCATTTTTTAATCGAAATAGCTTCAGTTTTAATTTAATAATTTACTCTAAGAGGGTATTCAACAACGTAGTAATATTTCATGACACCCATATTTAACCCATTCTTGTTCAAAAATTAATCAATTATACAAAAATTAAAGAATAAAAGGTATTAACAAATGAAATTATGTTATATGCCAAAAGAATTAATTAAAATATTACAGATTGTCATTCTTGGTACAATACGCTGATCCTAATATGAACCAATAATTCTGGTTTAAAATTCGTATAACACATATCTGACCAACATGGATATACGGTTTAATGAACATAATTTAGAAATGTTGAGCGTTTTAGAGCTCTATAAAAAACGGTATATTGTTTATTTAAGGATGTTTAAGTTCTTCTGGTGTGTTTAGGCGCATATTTTATATTTATCAAATTTACCTGTATTAAACATGAAATTATTCAACGAATTATAAATTAAATTTAAAGAAATGATTAATAAAAGACTCACTAAATTATTAAAAAATTGAATCCTATAATTAAAAATGGATAACGCCTTTAAACTAAAATGGATTTTTAATTTTCTTAAAAACTGGAAATGATCGCATTGATCATAAACGATTTTTTAATCAGAAATTTTCAAAAGCATTAAAAATTTAGATAATTCAACAATAGAAGCTTCGTGCAGTGAGATTTTTATTTCTGGCATTCCTAATTTTCATAATAAGAAAGAACAAACAATCTCTCTTAATAAGAAGTTTCATTCGACTTTTAAATCGATAACGACGCCTAGTAATTCTTTATTTTCGACTGCCTTTACTATTCTTGGCTATAATAATGATGCAAAAACATGATCTCCCTTTCACGATAGTTTTTTTATAAAGGTCATTTCTGACTTCCGCAAAAACGAATTGGATATTTTCGGCGAAAATTTCGTCAGTTGGATAAGATGAAGAAAGGGATTAATTAATCGAAATGCCTTAGTTTTCTTAAAATAATATTCCACATAAAATGAGAAAGAAAAAAACTGAATAAATAAGGTATAAATAATTCTTGCAATTATTTTGTTATGGATTTTAATGATGATCTAGAAGCACAGGATTTTCAATGAATTTTCGCAAAATTTACTTGATTATGCCTGGCCCTTCCAAAAATTTCATTTTAAATTACAAAGTATTAATATAATTGAGATAAAGAGTTTTACGATATTGCTTATTGGAATTTTTGAATTATAGTTGCTTCATAAAAATACGTCCTATAATACCCATAAAAAAATTTATCAAAGAAACAATCTAAATATCTTTGAAAAATACAGATGCCCGTTTTCTATTAGCCAACAATAAAAACCAAAAATAAAAATTTTTTATTTTAGATAAACATATTTTTGTTAGAATTAAAGAGAAAAGAAGTGGGTAAAAATATAGTTATTCTGTAACATCTATCTAAATTTAGTAGATAGGGGAGGGGCGTAAAGATGATTCCTTCTATTTTTATTTAATTACGTTTTTTTAAAGCACTGAAATTACCGTGAATTATTATTAGAACAAAATAAAATTTTTTTGATTTATTTTGCTGTTTTTATACAATTCATATACTCCTATTAATAAATTGTAGGACGTGGGATTACGGAAATTTTATTTCGAATAATCTCAATAACTAAATAAGAATTAAACAAAAAACTAAGAAAAAAAAATTAATAAATGAATGATATAAATATCACTTATAATTTTAAGCGTATATTTAGGAAAAGTTTATTTGTCATTATTCTATTATTAATATCTAATTTTATTAAAATTCTCGTTTTAGATGACTTCTACAAAGCAAAAATTACTAGGTTTAAATATTGGTTATGTCCTTGGAAATATTTTCTGTTTCATTTTGATACTTGTTTCATTAAATTCAGCAAGATGGTTTAACTTTACAGACTCGACGGGAAATTGGGAATTCCAAAAAGGTCTTTTTTCTAAATGCATAGAAAATAAAATTCGTAATAAACGTAATTGTGAAGATATATTAAATAAAACCAGTACAATATTGTGATGGTTGATTTTAGAATGGGAAAATCTTCTCATAGGTTTGGCTATTTTATATGTAATATCTTTGATTTTTGAATTTTCATTCTATCTGTTGAATTTTATGTATGATAAGGTTATAAAATTTATACCAATCTGCGCGTTAGTTTCATGTATCAAAAAATTTTTCCTAAAATTTAGTCGTTTTGTGTCTTTCCTTTTCTTTAATATGTTTCATCAATCACAAATCCAGACGGAGTATAATAATATCAATCATTTTTAGTTATTGAATTAGAGATGGATAACAGTGTAACGATAGAAATGGAGGCAAAATCTCTGAGTCTCTGGGTTATATTTTCGTTTATAAATAGCTTCATTAATCTTATTACAATGATGATATCAATAATATTACATATATACATACCTCAAAATAATTTCTAAAATAAAAATAAAAATTACATGCTTCTTATTATAAAAATATATTAGAAAATTTTGTTTTATTTTACAAATTTTGGCACAAATTCTTTCGTTTTAGCAATTAACTGTATATATAAATCTTACCTGTCTTTTTCGAAAATATCATATATCGAGTTATTTGACTTAGGTTATAGTTATTCTGTGAACAATCGAGATAAAGTAGGATTGAAAGAATCTTACCTAATTCACCCATCTTGTAGAAACGGCATCACAGCTAGTGAAAGTAATATATTTGTCTTAGTTGTAATAAATAAAGGAAGATTTGAATTTTTTTACCATACTTCATGCTATGGACGACAATTTGTTCTTTAAAAAATATTATACGAATTATAATTTTCTTCTTTTTCAAAAAAAATTATTTTGCCCTTCGCAGTTTTTATCGGTTTATCAAAACGAAGAATATTAATTTACGGGGAAAAGATTGTTTGATATCTTTTCAAGATCTTAAGAGTTATATTTTTTGTCTAGATAGATTTACTGACGCACTCGCCATTTAAAAAAAATTATGTTGCCATTTCTAGTATGTAGGAAAAACACCTTGTAAAACTATTTCTTAGAGAACAATGAACCGAGGACTGCATATAATGAAATTAATATTAAATAAATAAATTAAATTTTCTAATCCATTTTTTCAATAACATTTATTTTATCGAACACGAAATTTTGTAAATCTTTCGAAAACCCCCAATTCGATAGAAATAAGATGATCTTCGAGAAATTATTTTAATAATCCGGCAAATATTAAAATAATGTGAGATATATTTATATTCCATACTTAAGACAATTAAAAATTATAATTACTATATTGAAAGTATAAAATTCTTAACTTTTTAAAAAAATTTTAATCTGTTAAAACTCGGCTACGTGACGTTTAGGCAAATGACATTTTGACGTACTCCCGCCAAACCATACGTGCGCTTCACATCTATAAAAGTGCAAAAGTCTTATCGACTAAATCATAAATTAAGTATAGTTACGTTAATTTTATATTGCATACGAATAAAGTTTGTCTGCCTGTCCAATCCATAATATTCTAAACTCTATTTAAAAAAAAACTTTATTTTAAACCCATATGTGCATTGCTTTTCGCTTCCCCACCTCTTTATTCATAGAATTATAGTTTTAGCCCAAATTAGATTATTCTTGCCAATCTTCTTATGGCTTCATTTTCTTATGAACACCACTTATTACTAATAATGTTAACCCCTTCTTTAATTAATTTATTCCACTCTTTACACTATGTTTAACATATTTACGAATAAAAGAATTGTTCATTTCATTTTTCTTCATCACAAAAAAAATAAAAATGGTTGAAATGGTAAAATAAAGGGAAAAATTTATATACTCTTAAATTCTCTAAAAATATTATATAAAAAGCTTCAAAACTTTGAAATGTATAATTTAGTATTTTATTAAAATAATCTAGTTAAAATTTGGTGTTTAAATTATCAATTACTAAACATTTGTACATATTTTATCCGCAGAAACATTTAATCTATTACTATTAATGCATTGTTTGATGGCAATGCAAACTCTTACGATTACTCAGCTCAAACAGTTTATATTTCAAGAGTAAGTCAAATGTTTTAAATGCATTCTTTTATTAAACGTAAAGCCGACCACAACTGCTAGTATCAAATAATATTATGATAATTTTGTTGAACCATTAAAATAGAAAATGTTCAGTCGAAGCGGGGCAAAGAAAAGTTTAATCATGAAGAACACTTTTATGTGTTCGATAAGCTTAGTGCAGATCGTTCCAAGAGGTTTTAGCGATGGAAGTTGAATAACGAGTGCAAGGCCCATTTACACACGACTGGGAATAATCTGGTTCTGATGCAGATAAACCAGCATAGTCACGGAAGGGACGCAGCTCAACTTTAGGTTGCCATGATAATGAGTGGAATTAAAAGGAGAGTAACATAGACAACTGAAATTCCATCAGTTATCCTCAACGGTGCTCTCCAACAAACATCGATTGCCGTTCAAGCGAAGATGCCAAATAAAGACGCAATTCGCAAAGTTATTCAGCGGAGAAGAAACGAAAACCAAGCAGCACCTCCACAACCCGTCGACCCCGCTTAAATTCTCATTCCGGACACATATCGGATTTATGAAGTCGCACCGGGTCAGATGGAAGAATTTCTTTTGTGGGATTCGGGAGAACAGAACGAAAATCGAATTCTTTTCTTTGGCCGACAATCGAATAGTGTGTGAAGTCACCTGATCGAAAAGATTTATGTTGACGGAACATTCAGCCCAGCACCTGCTCTTTTCTCGCAAATATATGTGATCATGGCAGCAAGAGGAGAATTCTTTCTGTCGGTTTTTTATGCTCTGCTACCAAACAAAGAAGGCAGAACTTACCGACGACTGTTTAAAGCCATTAAAGAATTGTGGCCATATCTCAATTCGTCGTCAATTTCTATTTACTTTGAGCAGGCTGCAATTGGAGCTATTCGAACAACGTTTCCGAACTGTGCAATCCATGGATGTTTTTTTCATTTAACATAAAATATGCGTAGAAAACTAACAGGCGAAGGTCTTATTCTAAGGTATAATACGGATCACGACTTCGCTTTAGCAACCAGAATGATAGTCGCCCTCTCATTTCTGCCAATCGAAGACATTGATGTAGCTTTTGAGGCACTGGAAAATGAAATTGCGAAGGATCTCACACCAATCTAAAGCTGATTTGACAATGTCTACATAGAACTACAAAATCGTAACAGGACTCGGCGTAGTGCATTGTTTTCTCCACATATACGGTATGTCTACGAGAGAACAGTATATGGAGAAGATCGCACCAACAACAACGTTGAAGCAGCACATCGGGGGTTGCAAGCAGAATTTGGGATGGATCTCCCAAACATTTGGAAATTTATAGACGGAATTAAAGTGTTTAAAAAGGGCGGGACCTTTCTATTGCAGCAATTTGTTCGTGGAGACCAGCCCCCTGTAAAGCGCAGAAAATACGTCGCAACAGATATTAGAATCTTGACAATTGTTGAGAGTTACAGAGATCAAAACATTATTGAGTATCTTATTAACTTTTATTAATTTTTAATCTTTTTTTTTGTGATTTTCTAAATTTAATATATTGTACGGAATACATTTAACGGGGTTTAATTTTTAAAAATCCTTCCGGCGCCAAAACGTCCTGCTTCGGTTAAAACTAATAAATTTTCATTATAAAATTTTATTTTGATACATTGTGCATGTATTTATTTAAAATAGATATTTAGAAATTATTATATCAAAGCATACATACGACCAAAAAGAATGCCATAAAAATTCATCAGCGATAAAAAGTTGCTTGAAAAATAACTTGGATAAGCACACGACTAATTCTTTAAATAGATTTATTCAAAAAATCTCTAGAATATGATCAAAGCTTATAATAAGTATGAATTAAATAGTTTAAACGCTTAGGGGGGGGGAAAGGATAAAGATATCGGTCAATGGTTTTTGATATAAAAAAATTATATACTTGGTTGGCTTGACAAATTTCAAAATCGTTAGAAATTAATTTTGAAGAGTTATCCTCATCAAGAAGATTTTATATAAATCTATGCTATATTTTATAGGTTGAATACATTAAATTAAATCAGATAAAAGATTGAAACGTAAAGAATTTTATATCTAAGCCTAAAATTATCATAAATTCTAAAGGAACTAATAATGAAATGTTGCTTAAAGCAGGCTATTCCCATAAAAGATTCACTCCATAATTTAAAATCGTCGTTTATGAAAAATGTTAAATGCAAATTTTTTTGTATAAGATTAATGAAAATCATTATTTTTTCAAGGGAGGTTTTATTGAAGTTAATGATAGAAATATATCGAAAACCAGCTTAAAAAATTACACGTGTAGTATATTTATGAGTAAACTTCAGACTAATTTTCTTTTCCAGTTTGCTACATGGATTAAAATTTTTTATTTCTTACACATAAAATTGGAAGAGAAAAATTTTATGTAAAATATTATATTATTATGGCTCTTCTACTGAAAATAAGGGAAGTCTAACAAAAGGGCTTCATTGTAGAATTGTTAAGCTATGCTGCCAAAGGTGTAGTCTGACAAAGGCAAAAATAAAAAATTAGAGAGATACGGTAAAAAAATAATTTGAGATTTAAGCTTAAAAATGAAGACATTTCTTCATAGATTTAGGCTACAGGATTATTCACATCTAATTTTCAATGATTAAAATAAAAATAATTGGGAAGAAAATGAGCAGTTTCTTTTATAAAGTTATGACAGAGTTATGCAAACGAAAGTCATTATTTTTCTTGTCATAAGAATTAGTAATAATTGGAGATCCGTTTTTAAATCAAGGTATAAAATATTGGCCTGGTACTCATAACCTAAAGAACAAGATTAAGTGAACGTTACTTTTTTTAATTCTGATTTTTTTAGTGCTATTCTGAATATATTTAATGTTGATATTGTTTAGGATTAAATCAGTTAACTAAATTTAAGAGGATCTGTCTAAAAGATAACGCTTAAAATTTACCATTTTATTTCGTATCCTAATAATGTCCCTTATTGCGTTTTTATGGCTTCGGTCAGTCAGTGCCATTTCATAATTTTTACAATCTACCTTTTGTTCTTGATCCAAAAAAAACTAAACTGGTACAACAGCTAATATTATTATAGGAAAATTTGTTCAAAATACTTACAAAGATTTGCATAACGCATACATTGCTAAATCTTTGTCTCAACCTGGCGCGCCGACAAAAAGAAAAAACCCTAATCCGTCAAATTGCAACAAAGTTTTAGAATAAATATAGATTAAGAAAATTAACTTGTTCTTGAGAACATAGAGAAGGTGTTTATTTGCTTTTGTAGGCTTCCTTTATGAATATGAAATTAAAGCTCTATGTGCAGTTGATAAATTTTTCAATCTCTATTTGAACAGCCATAATCATATATAAAATAGTTGTCAGATTAGCTAATAGCAAAAGACTGTATTTGGAGCATATGTCAAGAATAACATTTAATTGTTTTTCAGAATTAACTCTCAGTTAAGTTATATGATAAGATTGCATTTTATTGGCTACAGACTCTAGATTTTGACGACTGAAATTAAGAATATATTGCAGATAATATTTGTTGTTGATGTAAAAAATTTCTATTGTTAATTATCAGTAGAATCTATGCATGCAAAATCTTCGTTTTATAATAAATTGATTGCAATATTATCTATACACTTTTCAGCATGTAAACTTTGGTGTCAGGGTCAAATTAAACTGCAGTAAAATAAATAAGGAAACTTATAGTGCCGATAACTCAACAGTAGATTTAAAGATAAAAACGATAAATTCTCTATGATCCAAAATTACAATTCCTGATTTTTTTTATACTTCCATTTTGGCAAATTTTTTATCAGGTATAAAAATGATCATAGAAATGTGTTAAAATGACCGTTCATTTTATTCTTTTGGCTTTTTCATTTCCAACGTTTCAAATTTTCAAAAATATGTTTTTAAGGATATCATTTACGACGTAAAAGCCTTTTAAAGAAATAATGCATTAATCTATTGTATTTTCTCACAAAAATATTGAGAAAAGGCAGACAATTGATCTATCTTATAAAAGTTCTTACTGTTAATTTATTGGAAAAAAAGTTAAAAGTAACCAAAAATGAAAAAATTTCTATTCCCATCATCTAAAATAACAATTTTATCATTTAGTATATATAAAAAGTATTCGAAGGAACCATATTGTGTAACTCAAATATGTTCAAACTTATTCTCAAAAATGAGATAGAATGTAATTATTCTTTTTATTGGCAAAATCAAAAAAAAAATAATACACAAGAAAGATAGGCATTTCAAAGATTTCAATAATTAGTACGGCTAATTGATGAATAAGTCTTGCATATGAGTCAATTTTATAAAAATTGTAGAAATCTTTTTTGTAAAAATCAAAATTCATGATATTTAAAAAAAAAAAATCTTTTATTTTTGTTTTAAATAGTCTTAGAAGGACGGTATGTCTTGGATGAATACCCAGATAATATTAATTATGTGCTTTATATTAGTTTAACTTATAATAGAATTGAGAGAGAAAAATCGTACAATTAAAAAATTTACGTAAGTTGATAACAAAATTTTGGTAAGCTGATGATGCATTTAGTATTAACAATTAATACATAATTTAAACCGCTCTTAAACTATTTGTGCAATAAATACATAAAAACCTCTCATTAAGATTTACTATTGCAACATAAAGTTGATTTAAATTATTATAAGTCATTAGTAACATAACCAGAAAGTACGGGTTCAGTTATCAATGATTAATTTTTAAAATACACGAAGAAACTTACAATAAAACACATTCTGGAGTTTGCCTATTTGTGTAGAAATTAAAGGCTATTTACCAAATTAAGTTTAATCAGATAGTTTTCTGTTAGTATTGCTTCCATCAACGTAGTTTTACTCGTATTTGAACAACTTAAATCTCTTTTTAAATGAAAATTAGATTAGATTCTACAATAAAACCGATAGAAAAAAATAAAAAAAGTATAACCTGTTTTAGTTATTTAACATTAAAATCGATTTAATTCAATTATAAATAAGGCTTATAATATCTAGTCCTTTCATATAAAATATAGGAAAAAAGAATGATCCTTTTATTATTTATTTGCATAAAAAGCATAAATAAGAAAAATTTGATAAATTATGAGTATCATTAAATTATAAAACTTCGTTCATCAAAATAATCATTGAATATTTAGCCTTTTTTTAAGAAAATATTTGATGAGAGGTTTTTAAGTAAATATTTAAAAAGATATATAACTCAGTTTTGCTTAAATCAATAGGAACGTTTCGAATTATAATTGATGTATTATTGGGATATTATCAGTCATCTTTTTTTTAAATTTATCCAATATCTATATAACCCGTTGATAAATGTAAGTATACTCCAAATGGTAAATAATTTTTATATCTGTACGTATCGAGTTATTCCGTAGGATGTAAAAACAAAAAAAACCTTTTTTTATGTCGTATATTTCGACGCTATTTTACTCCGTTTTGTAATATAGCCTTGAAACCTCGCCGCTTTTTATTCAAAAATTAGTGTTTTAAATATATTTAAAAAATTTTTTGGGTGATTTGTATTATAATACTTTTAAAGAGAATCTTAATCCTTTAGAGGATGAAGCTCAGGAGATTTAAAGTTTGCAGTTATATTACTTTGCTAGTTGTGGTATTACAATAGAAGATATAATTTATTCGAGATATTTGATTCATTCATCAAGGCATTCATTTCATTTTCATTTTTTAAAAACTTAACAGCAATTATTAAGAATAAGGGAGAATTTTCATTTAAATTTTTATTTACATCAAGTATCCTTCAAATAAGTTTAAATTTTAATTGAAGTATCGGTGATAATATATGTTAGAATTACACACGCAAAACGTGGCAAATTTTTTTCTTATTTAATAAATTTACACTGAAAAATATAAAGTCATAGTAATGTTAGAAATTCTAACTATTGATTTTTTTTATCACGCTAATTCTTACAAAAAATTAAAATTTCGTTTTCTATGATTTTTTTTCGCATTTTTTTGTATTCAGCTATATGAAATAAACCTTTTTTTACTCTAGGGTTTGCATGTAATTGTGTATCAATCAACTGGAGCATATTAAATGGTTACCAATTAGTAATTTTAAAATTTAGAGAACAAAATTATAAAAATTAAATTATTAAACAAAAATGAAAAACGCCAGATTTATATGCGTCATCCACCCTGAAAAATTTTTAATTTTAAACATGATACGCTAAGACACAGGGACATTCATTCGAATCTTAAAATGAATTTTTTTTTAAAGAAACACTGACATAAAAATTATTATATTCGAAATTTTTAATATACAAAAACTGGTTAATTTATTTTATTATTAATAGATATAAGGAGTTGACCAAATCAAAAATAAAGTCTTTATTTTCAATGATTGTTAATCATATTAATTGCAAGGGAATTCATTTTCGAAAAATATATCTTCATATGGTGGCGAAGGGGCTGAAAGAAATATATTTGAAATCATTTAGTTTAAAATTAATTATAACAATAACATTGCGAAAAATAGACGAGCTCTATACGGACGAAATATAAGCATTGAATTTTACTTCAAAATCAAATAATAATGGAGGTTATTATTTAAAAGTACTTTCATCACAAATAATATACAAAATTCTTTTCTTTCATGCCTAATCATATATAAAACTAAAGATTACAATCGCTAAAATCTAACCACTATTTATAATATTATAATCAAAAATAAATATTTGTCCGTTTCCCATAATCTCATTGGGATTACATAATATTAGAAATTTATTAAATAGAAACAGCTGTTTTGACATAATTTGGGCTTCTATAAAACGATGAGCTGAGTTATTATAATTTTGTAAGCTTCTACTGTTTTATTAAAAGCTTGGATAAAGATTCAATTGTTATGAATAGTCGGCAAACTTTATAAAGATAAAGAAATGTAGGCTTCAAAAAATAGCAAAGAACCTTCTGAATAATTTTTTTAAGCACGTTTGTAGTTTTTTATTATTGTATCTCATTCTCGAATCTATAATTTCAGATAGGTCTTGTTCATGTATTTAACTTTGCAAGCTAAGAGCTTTATTTTGAATGGCTAAACACTTTGATGAGACTTATTTTATGCTTGGTTGTAGAGTTCTTTTGAATATTTTTACAATTTACAATGTATATATTTATTTATAAATTCAAGTTTGATTATTAAAAATAGATATCACTCTACAATTCAAAATTGTTTGCATAAAAATGCGCCTTATAATCTCAAAAAATTAATCAAAATGTTTTTTGAAACATATGCGTTTAAGTGTCTATATTAAGAGAATAATGTTTTATTTTTTAACATAAACCTAAAATTGTTATTTTTACCTCATGATTATTGAAAAATATTTAAATGTGCTATCTTTTAATTAAATAATGTTTTTACATTGACAAGCACATATTTATCGATCTAATTAATTTTATACTTTCTTTCCTCTACTAAAATCAGATAAAAAATTCTTTTTTTTATTTCATTAATTAGTGAACACAATATTGAGCTTAAAAGAAAAATTGGGATATCTAACGTATCTCTTTCAAAGATGCTTATAAATGTTAAATAATTTATTCACGTTTTAATGAGGCTGAAGTATATCGAATTTACTTTATTTTAATCAGACACATTTATTATAAACGTCACAATATTCTAGATTTCATTGGTAATTGGAGTAAATATCTTCACTGTGCTCCTTAATATATTTTTCTCTTTATCTCATTCTTTTCAGAATTTCAAATCACTCTTTATTTTTTTTTTCTTTATATTGGTTTGTTATGTTGATAATCATGAGAAAGTTATTTAATAAATTTTTGAAAATGTAGGCTAACATCAGGCTGCCCGAAACACTAAAAGAGAAGTGTTAGAGAAATCTTTCCTTCTCACAATCACTGTTGCATTAACTGAAATAGCAAAAGTCGATGAAAAAATTGAGACAGGATAAATATTTGAATTAATATGGCGTAAGTCCTACAAAAAATTTTTCACCACGTTTTTATTAATTTAAAATTTATCTTTTAATATTAAATAAATAAAAAATTCCGTTTTATTTTTAAAATAATGATACAGACTTATTATTTTAAATATTTTCAATTTATTTAATTGATGTCAATTTTTATAAATTTACGGAATAAGAGATATTAAAACGTTGACTTGTGACATTAGGTTTCTGAATTTTTTAAAGAATTCAAAACAGAAATTAAACTCGACAAGATTTATTTATGGCATCAAATAAAATTTATTTGCAGAAAATAATTTTATTATTCTAATGACAAATATATTTTATCATACACAATGTATTTATTTCAAGTAAAAAAAAGAATAAAAATTATAGTTCTTTATAATAGAATTTTTCCTAAAATATGATCATTATATCTAATTTTAGATATATTTAAATTATATTGGTGAATTAGGATGAATGAAAATAAATATAAAATCACAATTTTGCTCATCCTTGAGATTACAATCTTATCATTATACTTATTTCTTTGCTTTTACAAAAGCTGGATTTTTGTGAAGAATGAATCAGCCGATATTATCTATTTCTATTGCCCATTTGAAAATACATATTCGAACAAACAGGGTATAGTAGAGTCAAGTAAAAATATTGGTCGTACTCTTATAATTCTATATTTAGAATTGGATATATTATTTATTGCAATTTTAATATATTTTGTAATATTTATGACTCTCGAATGTATAATTCTGATACTGGCTTATCGTTACAAAATATTCTTTACATATTATACGACGTTAAACGTTTATACACGTAATAATATTATTATTTTTCTTAGTTGCACACAACGCCATAATTGCGATAATATATATGCGAATAAAAAAAGACATCTCCAGTTAAAATATTATTTTTAATAAATAGACAGGTGTTTGTCAGTCCTTGGTATAGAAGGTACAGTTATAAACGACACAGTCACATTTTCAATTTTAATAAGTGTATCACTATCCAAAGCATTGATGAATTTGATGCAATCGAATTGGTTATACATGCAATTAAAGAAAAGGATTTTAAATCAAGGTGCATTATTCCATATTATATTTAAGTATAAAATAAATACGTTAATTAATCTTCAAAAAAGAATAATATTTTATTGTTAGTTAATTATTTTACATTTGAGCTAATAAATATATTTAACTTCAATTTAAAAAAAAAATATTGTAATATGCTGATAACATTGCAATGATTTAATTTTTAAACAAAAACCGTTCTGTCGATTTATTAATTATAATACATCAGTATTTAATATAAACACATGTTAGACAAAAGCTGTAAGCTTTTATATATTCAAGGCGGAATTAAAACGGATAGTTTAATAACACAAATGGTTCTAGCGCTAGCGAGTCTTCGTCTTTCAGTGGTTCTACTCTCTCATTTCATATTTGCCTTTTGATGTTGAAGACAGATTCCCTACTATGATATATTGGGCATCGCTTTATATTATTTTGAATAGCCTACTCAATGTTTGACGTAGGTGATAGTTGCCTAACGTCGCTGATCTCCCGAAAAACGATGTTAATAATAGCGCTAGAGGAGGCCATATAAAATTTATCAGAACTTTTTTACTGCTTTCACAGGTTTTACAAGACTCTTTTCTTAACCGGATAGGTCTTTTATCTACTCTTAAGCCATAGAATAGCAATGAAACTTGATAGAATACGAGGCGAGAATTTTAGATAAAGAATGTTCAAAAAATTAAAGGTTTATCTCTGCTTCGAACTTTCAACCTCCGTCATAGCCTCACGAAGTGAGCATTCACATCTCAACCACATAATCTTTATTCAAGTTTTATGTTTTTATGAATACTCTTTTCTATTAAAAAATCTATTACTCTCAATTCATAATAAAATATATCAGTTCAAAAAAGACAGATATATGTTTCTATACAAGAACACATAAGATATGCTAAGAAAAAAGTTATTACGCTAAGCCTATTATGTATTTTGAATTAATATATTTGAATTATATGAGTGATCTGAGTTATATAGGTTACATATCAAATATGGCTTAAATATCAACGGGTTAGCTATAAATTAATTAGAAGTAAATAAAATATATACTAAATTGATTTTAATTAAAAATCAAGATAAAATGATGATGGCATTTAAAAGTCAAATTATTTATCGATAAAATAATTATATTATATGCCAAAATTGACAATCATTAAGTAAAGGTTATTTGATTAAAAAAACGTAACAGATGGAAAGCGCATATGTTTGAAAATATACATTTTAATTTTCTGGTAAATTTTATATTTTTGGTAATTGAATATTTAAAAAGTCAAAATCTATTCAATTACGAGAATGTATAAAAGTTATTGGAAACCTTTTTTTCAATAAAAGTCTTCTTTCAACAAAGTTTTCATGGGTCAATTGATAGGAAGAACATAGGGCAATAACAATAAAAAATAATAGTATATCTCCGTAAATGTTTTGCTGAACCGATTGTATTAGGCTCTGGTCTACATATTTATTAAAGGACGGGGATGAGGGCACATTCGAAACGAGACATTACTGCTATTTAGCTGGTTGACTGCTGCATTGATTACATGTTACATTTTTTTTTACCGACGTCTTTAGAGATCCCTTACTGGAAAAGAGAAAATCATGTTATTTTGAACGAATATTTTAATATATTCCCTTTGATATATTTATTACAGTCAGCTTTTTCGTATTTAACTTGTATGTAAGACAGATTATGATTTATTGCGATAAAAATATAAAGTCAAGTAATACATTTTTCTTACATTCTTATTTGTTGATGTTGCATATCATTTGTTAAGATTGAGTCATCTTTCTCGGCTAATATTAAAAAGAAATTTGAAAAACATAAAAAATTAGAAGAATCAAACGAACGATTCACATTATAGCAGTCTATATATATCTTAGCCGTAATTTTTTGGTAAGTTAAAGGAAGTATTTTAAATATTACTAAGTAGATATCATGAAGAGTATGCTAAGTCAGCGAGTATCTGTTCGACATATCCATTATGATTTAAAAAATCATTTAATCAAAGGCTAGAACGTATCAAAAGGAACATCTAAGAAGGAAAAGAAACCATCATCCTTTAATCTGTTCTTCTCATTAATACCAAAGCAGATGCGATTTATAATTATGCTTTGGAGCTCCCTACCAAAAAATTCCTCACCCACATTTAAAAGAATGCTGAATTCTCTCTCAGGATCGGTATAGATGCGGGTCGTATATGATTTATGTTGTATTATCAAAAATAAAAATTTTTCCGTGAACGAATAATTAAATTCTGGCTAAAAAAAAACCCATAAAAAATTCGCATCAAGACACAACCACAGTACCATTATATCAGATATACCCTATCTTCGATTAATTTTTATCTCGAAAATGGTGTCCATCTTCATTTGAATCAAAACTTATGTTTCTTGCTTCATAGGATGCTTTTCCCGTTTTGACGCAACATGCGAAAAAGCAAATGAACATTTCCTGTCTAATGCACATTATATGAGCGGATTTCCAAACAATGTTTTTAAAGATAGGGGGGGGGAATCGGGAATGAAGTTCTTTAAAACTTTTAATTTTTTTTTCGATTTGATGCCCCACAAGGAGCAAAAAAATTTATATGATATAAATGCTCGAATACATTGAGATCTCTCAAACTACTAATTATTTTTTACATCTAACCAGCAGCCCGATACTTTTTCCCCTCTCGCTTAAGCACAACCTTTTGATTGACTATTTTTTTTACTTTAAGAATACAATAAGGTTAAGAAAAGAAATATTGGAGACTAGAGTAGAAATATAACAGTAGCACAGCTATTCTTAAAACTTAAATAAATTTATTGATGGAAGAGTATATAAACACGGGAAAAATTTTCAAAACGCAAGCTTCGAGTGGGGTTATTTATAAAAGTTATTTTGACCCCACTATTATATCAGTTTATGAAAAACAGAAAATGATATCTTGTCTCGGCGAAAGATTAGAAACTTTCATAATTATTTATCAGAGTAAATAAATAATGACCTAAAAAAGTCTATAATATAAAAAATTCGAATATAATTACAATTAAAAAAAAATTAGAAGTTTTATTTGAACTATTTTGTTAAATGAAGACGAAAAATAAAATTAGATGTCTTACAAAAACAGTATTTAACAAGTTATTATTTTTTTATGAATTGAATATGAACATATTTCGATTTCCATCAATTCCCCAGTGTGTTCTCAACTAATGTTGGGGACTGCTAAATTTTCATAAGATTCGCAAAATTAAAAATATTTTAGAAGTTAATTTATAACAAAAGTCGATACAAATTAGGGCGGATTACTGAAGAATCTGAATTATTCCGACTCCAACTTCGTTGATATTTCATTTATTCCTTAAAATATGTTTTCTTCAAATTAATGTACTTTATAATAATTTTTCCAAAAAAAGCAAGCTCTTTACTACTTTAGATATAAGGAAAAGTTTTAGCTACTTTTATTTCCAGTTTTTGCTCCCAAATAATAGGATTGATGAATTGACAGTGGTTTTTAACTGCTCGAGAATCCAAGGAGTACAAGATAATAAAATAGAAGAAATATAGTTGAATCCAATTGAATATTTAGAGGGATTACGGGAGAAAACAGTGATAAATACATTTGTTACGTAAAATACTAGGCCATTTAAATCTGATAATATATTTCTTACTATCATAATAATTAAAATCATGCCATAACCATCACAACATATTATTGTTAGAAATCGTATAGGAACATATCTCTTGACTGATAAAATTATGAGATCATAATACAAATGATAATTTTTTATTATCGTTCGACCCCAATAATATCCATGAAAAATAAGAACCTTTTTTTTATAATTCATTAAAAGTTATGAGAGAAAAGTAAACAAACATATCATATAATTGCCAATATGATTAAGAATTATATTGTTATAAAAGTTTTTGAAACATATTTGATAGCATTATTTTAATTTAACTTTAGACTATAAAATAAAAGTTTATCGCTCCATTTTAAATATCTGATTATTTATTCTTCTATAATATACATTTTAACAGAAAAAAAGAGGGAAATTTGATTAAAAAAATACCTAAATACTAAGGAATGGGTACTTTAAATACGTGAAATAAAAACAGGTTACATTCTATTTCGCGTTAAAATCTTCAGTGTTAGAATAAAAAATATGCAAAAAAAAAGCACGCAAAAAATGATTAAGCAAATAGAAAGTAAAAAATATATCTTGATATATTTAAAACTTTGAAATTATAAAAATTGGTACTAATATACTGCCTATATAAATTTAAAGTTCGAAAAAGCTGATCGACATTTTAAAATTTATTTATATTGTTATTCTATACACTTTATTCTTTTATTTTAAATAATTTACGCTGGTTTATCTAAAAAAATATACCATTTCATAATAATTTTATATTTAATAGGAGAGTTAATTCATCCATACAAATATCTTTTCTTAAACTCAAATTATTTTTTCCGGCGAATCGTAAATGGCATATTTTTCACATAAAAAAATTTCTAAAAGCCCGGAGGATTATGATATGTTATTAAATATTCAATGAAAAATAAATGAAAATACAGAGAGTTTAGCATCTTATCAGATAAAACGGTAATGTACCCAAAACAGATCGTTTAAGCACGAGAAATATTTCTTACAAATACTTTAATTTAATAACATTATTTCTTGACTAAAATATTGATTATTTCTTTCGTAAAAATATATAATATCAATTATAGGATCATATTGATGTACTGAGGATAGGGATTTTTATTGATTTATAAATACAGAAATACCGTAAAACCGATACACAAGGACTGATATAAAGTCGAAATAATAGATAATAAAAATTCTTTTATTGTTTTTGTAGATTATTGTATTTTAATAATACTAGATATTTGTATGAGTTGTTTGGGTCAGATAAAATTCGTTAAACAATTCGCGTTCTATCTCGAAATATAATAATGTTGTTATTTACTTTATAAAAATTCAAACAATATATACGCAGCAGAAAAAGTGAAAGTTTATTATCTCTTTCATAAAACATATGTCGATTTCATCTTTACAAAAAATTAATTAAATTTTTTGAAATATATTCTTGTAGTTAATTCAATAGATAAAAAAATTCCGATTTACAGTAACTCATAAAAAGTTCTACTAAATAACGTATTTCGTTAAAACGTTCAGGTCAGATGTTCATGATCGTATTAAAATTTTCTCACTAATTAGTGAGAAAGTAAAAGCGTAAATATATACTTAATTTTAAAGAGAATAATAAAAATATACCTATATTTCTTGTTTGCTGGGTATTATATTTTAAAAATATATTAAGAGGAATGCAGAACATCCCGAGCAAAAATAAATTGCTGCAAAACTTATTATGAATTCAAATAGGAGATATTTAAATGATGACATTCAATGAAATAGAAAATTGCTAAGATAGTGATAATTAAAAAAATTCAAAATTGTGAGGTATATGCAAATCCTAAACAAAACTTTATTCGTAAGTAAAAAAGAGAACTATAAAATATAAGAATTGTTGTCAGTTCAGTTGTCTAATGTAATATACAACCTTTATGAAATGGAAAATATTTTTATTAAAATGGATCTAACTCAAATCAGCAATAGTGAAGAAATAAGAAGAAGTTTATGCTTCAATATACAGTTCGAATAGAAAAGATTTTTGAGAGGCTCTATTATTTATATCAACAATGTGAAGTATTATTTTAACGCTTTCAATCCTTTAAAAAGTTTTAAAATAAAATGATTATTGAATTATTTAAAAAATAAAATGAATTAAATTTAGAAGAATTTTATTTTCGCTAATTTATGGAATATTATTTAACGTAATATATATCTAATTTTATAATTCCACTCAAATAAATGTTAAATTGAAGTTGTTTGAAACATATAAAAGAACCACCTGCACAATAAACGCGTATCTTGAATTTACACGAAAATAAAACGGATGAGTATTTTTTTTATCAAATAATTATATAAGAAAATAACTTTGAAATTTTTATTCCATGGATACTTTTAACTTTTTTTTTAATTCTTCAGCTTATAATTATAATTATTTTAATATATTGCTGTTCTAGAGCGTGGAAAAATATATCTATAAAATTATCCTCCAAGAATCAAAGTAAAAATGATACGTCAGAATTACCTCTTTATAACTTTCCTAAAAATAGCGACCAGACCTATTTAAATGATCTTGTATACTCAATGCAAGATTCTATGGTTCAGAAACCTTTATTTGAGGCATTTGAAGAAATTAACAATGAAAAAGTAAAAAATATCTTAGGTTATGCCGGAAGTATAGATTTTTTTGTGCGTTTTGGAATTATTGAAAAAATTGTTACATTCTCACTTTTAAAAATAAATTCTATTGGCTTTTTAGAAAATTCTGTGATTGGAAAGATCAAAATAAGTTGCTTTTTTATTCCTGAAATAGTTAATCCATTTATTTTAAATATTAGCAATTTTTCGAACACACATTTGAGGAACTTCCAATTAGACACCCTTGGTCGGTTATGTTTAATCTTAAAAGCTTTAACCCAGAAAAAGAATTCTTCATCATTTACTCTTTAAATTTCATAGATTCTAAGTCTAAATTAAATTATATTGGATCTACTATTATTAATTTGAATAGATTCATGTCAAGCGGCTCTTGTCGTAATGAATTTATCACTGTTAATTTATCTTCTGTTCCTCTTGATGTAATAGTATGAATTTAATTAATTAAAGTTCTACTTTATTGAAAAATTACCTATATTTCTAGGATGGAATTTAAATACTCAAAAACCTTCAGTTCTTGTGGATTTATTATTTAATAGTACAACTGGACGATTAGAGATAGGCTGCTTGGGTATATACTTACCTAATCTAAAAATTGTGTCTTCTCGAGGTAAGAGATGAAATATTTTTTTAATGAAGCTTGGTCTTTGAAATCCAATTAATTTTTAAAATATAAAATTCTATATCTTTTTATTTATTCATAAGTATTCCCATACTTTAATTGGCGAATAAGATAAGCAAATAAGTTGGCTTATATTTTAAAAAAGATATTTAAAAAGTATGTAATTAAAATTAATTTTCAAACTAATCAATCACCCTCCTGAAAATATTGTTAGAAATCCGAATGCAACAATGTTGTATAAATAAAATATATAAAAATAGATGTTATGCCATAGATTTTACAATTAAATTTTTATTTTTTTACCCAAAATAAGACAATGTTAAAAAAAAAGTCTTAGCATTAGGCTAAACATATATTTTTATTATAGTAGATTGATCAAAATTAAATTAATAAAATTTATATAAATAAAAGCAAAAATAGATTTTAATTGCTAAGATAAGCTTTTACAAACTTATCTCTTTCTTACGTATAAAATAATAAATTTTAATCAACTCTGTCTCTTCAATCCTCATTTATTGCTAGCCCTTTTGATAAAAGATATGAGATAAGTTCATCCTGTAAAATATTATAACATGCACTATGCTAATTATTCAGCCTAAAGACACATCAGTAGAATGAAGTAAAAAACCGAGTACATAATCTCGATTAAGAAAATTTTAATATAAAATACTTTACAGCAATAAAAACTAATAATTAAAATATAGATGAATGCCATTAATTATCTTTCTTAAAACCACACGATTCAGCTTGTCGAAATATTTTCAAAAGTTAATAAACATCGTAAAAATTATGATCAAGAGAAAAAATAGCTCCCGATCAAGTAAAATATATTAATAAAGAAAATAATAATATTTTGTGTAAAATATAACTGTCATATTTTTTGCTGATATATCATTTGATCAATTTAATTTGCTCATATTATAGAAAAATCAAACTTAAAAAAAGATAACGCATATTATATTCAAATATGGATTTTTCCTCTAAAAAAATACACAAATATTTCAGTAGAAAACTAACAAATCTCCAATTATTGATCCGACAAAAACTAGTTCTTTAATATATAAATTAAAGATATATTTTATCCTCAGCTAACAGAGGGATTTCACTAATTAAATATAATATTGATATCGTTATTAATTAAAAGTTAAGTGTGAGCCAGTATAGGCAGTATATCAGTGGTTTAACGTGGTGGGTTGTGTATATAATCTAAAAGGCGTAAATATCAAAAATTTTAGGGACTAGAGTGCATAGGGGGTGGGTGGGTGGGTGTAATTGAAACTAATTTGAAAATTTTGTTTATTTCTTTACTTTAATAAGTGCTATGCCAGATATTCACTGAAATTGATAAATTTCACAATGGGTGAAATGAATTTGCAAAACTAAGACAAATAAAATGAATTATTGTAGTAGATGAAATGCTTACATTATTCGACGTGTTGCGAAAAAATATTATCTGTGTCTTTGAATTTATATTAAAAGCTATACTTTGTAGCTAATCTACGACGCGCCTTTGTTTATTTTAATTTTATTTTTGCTGCAGGCAAGAATCGACTCATAACTTTGCTGTTATAATTATTGAATAGTATAAATTATATATTGTTTTTATCAGCACATAGATAATACGCTTTAATCTATTAGATCAGTTACAGCATATATGATATACATTTTTTTATCAATTTAATTATCTTGTGTTGAAAAGTTAATACTAACACAAAAAACGTTCGTAAAAACTGATTTAGCTTATGATGTTCAATTTTAAAAACGATTGCCATGATGGGCGTTTACTAAATCATAAATTTTATAAACACCCGTACTACAAATTATCAAAAAAACTGTCTCGTAGCATACCTAGAAAATTTTTAAAAATATCTTTACTATCTTAAAAACTAAATTTAGTTATTAGAAAACAAACACTATATAATTTGTTGATTTTTAATCGATTAAAAGGCACAGAAAACAGTCATTTTAAAAAAAGTATAAAATTTTGTATTTAAGATATAATCCAAAAAAATGATAATATATAAGCGGATTTAATACACTGACTAACATCAAGGCATATTAGAAAAATTCTGAAAAGCCATATCATAGACTACATTTGATTTATAAAAATCTTAGAATTGAATCGATCGGATAGCTCAAGGTGTAAAAAATAAAATTACTTCCCAATGAGATTCTAAAAATTATTAGCCCAAAATGATTAATCCTCTAAAAAACAAGTGGGGGTTTATAAAAATTTATTGATAATGTTGAATTTATTGAACACAATCTTAAGTCAAACATTGACAAATTTTCTACTGTCCCTAATCTTTTTAACTCTCAGAAATATATTTAATGAAGATCAAAAACGAGTCAAAAAAATATAAAATAATATGCCAAAAAGGATCGTCTGTTATTATCAGCAAAAAAATTGTATTTTAAAATTAATAAAAGAACGGAAATTTCGAGATAAGCGTCACCCAATGAATGTTTAAAAGAAAAGTTATATTTGTGCTTTTCCTTTTTTTTAAAAGAATATTGAATTTATTTATAAAATATTTTAACGCAAATCTAAATTTTAAGTTTATTTGCATACAATTCATGCGATAAAAAAGGAAAAATATGTCAGTTAGGACTAACTACTGATGAGATTTAATCGCCCCTTAAAAATTAAAAGAGAAGATCCTAATATTTGATATTTAAATAGTTTTTTTACAAAAAAAAACGGTGAATTATTAATTCCACAAAATATTCAATTCTCAAACATTTGTATGTTATTTAACACGTACATCTTTAAAGACTTATTGTATTTATACAAAACTAGGAAAAATAAGATACTACTTTCTTCAAAAAAGGACATTTGGTATCATTTTTTTGATAATGTTCATAAATATTTCAAAACAGAAAACTGTACAGTCCATAATCAAAAGTTAGGTAAATTACTCTAGCATGGTTGCAAATATTAATGAATTGAATATTAGGATCTATGATGTAAATGGAAATATTTTCTAATTTAGTACAAAATTTATTTCATAAAATATATTGTAAACAATAATTAATTGGCTCGTTTTATTACTAAAAAGCAGGAAGTAGAAATCTGGGATATAAAAAAAAAGGAGTTTATTAAAAATTTTTTATATCTAATATAAATAGAATTGTTTTATAGGGAGAAAGATCGAAAGCCCACACAACTAATTTCCAAATCATATTGCTTTTTGCTTTTGTGTCCTCATATTTAGTTGTTTAATGATCTTTTATTTAAAAAATATACTTTTAAATCTAATCGGTCTGTATTCAGAAGTGAACTATCGAAATTAGTACGGGATCTAAAGCTCTTTTTAGCAGGCATCGAATTTAATGATCTTATTATTTTTTCATTAAATTTGATTGTTTATGCTGAAATATTTTTTATCATATACCATTTATATATATTTTAATATTAAAAATATTTCCCCTTTCTAATTTGATATTCCCAGGGAATCTATATTATATTTTTAAGATGTTAGTTTAATATTATGATATATGAGATAGTAATTCTTGCGCTGATCCGAAAATGTATGAACCAATAAAAGTGCTGCCCTCTATTTTATATCCAAATTAGTAAAATTTATGTTAAAATTAGATCAATATACTGTCTTTTAAATTAATTTTCTTTAATAAAATGAGTAAATTCTTATGTTTTTCTTTAATGAGAAGATTCACAGTCTCCCAGTTCTCACAAGCCAACTCTCAGTGACGTATTTTTTTCCAAGGTGATCAGAAATACACTAAGAGGAGATCTTTAAATTTATTATAATATCTATTACTTCTGAACAATACGTAACAAATTTGTATTGGCTCGTTAATTTTATTCCAAAAATTATAATCAAGAAAGCTTATTAGCATGTAGATATCTTCGAATTAAAAGTAGATGCACCTGTTAAAAAAATTAACTGTGCACCTAGCAATACAAGGTGGGAAGCAAAAGATCTTAAGTAGTTATGTTATCCGTCAATTACAATGTAATCAAACCTAAAGATCAGTCATAAAAATACTTAAAAAAAACAAGAGACATAAAAGCATGATGAAAACAAAAACATATTATTTTTGTTACTACTCAAAATGATTACATTTTGAAATTTTAGTCAAATTTATTTTAAAAATATAAACTTGTTCAAACTCATTGATCTTTTTTTAACATTACTTGTAATTGAAAATTTAGCTTAGCTGAAGATTAAATTGGTGGCTTGCGTTTATTTATTATCATTCAGACTTTAATATTTATTATTCTAAAGATTTTAATTAAACGGTGCAATACAGGTAATTGATTCAAAATTTTTGTTATAGTACCGAATGTTGAGCCACAATTTGCTCTCGTTTTAATTAGGCTAGTTTCCTTTTAAAAACTATATTAATTTTCAGTTGACTGTATATAAACAATATTATTGACAATCTCTTAGATATAACCATAATGTAACCTAATAAACTGTTATTAAATTCTTTTGGTTATTCCTCTCTCGAAGGTTTTACCATGAGGATTTACTTTCTGATCCAATTTTGTTTTCTTGATAAATTATTATTAAACACTCTTCAAATTCCCTTTTTCCGACATAAAAAATTCTTATATTACGGTATAATTCGAATAAAAATTTGCTCGAAACGAGATACATATTTTATGAACGAAAACATTAGTTTACGATTGATTTCATATTTTGTTGAAAATTCAAATCACGTTATTTATATAAGATTCATTTGTCTTTGTTAAAGCAACAACATAAATAATTTATAACTTTAAGATTCTTATCAGAATTTTATTGTAAAAAAAATAAATTTATCGATCAATTGTTCTTCTTTAAATACACCGTAGGACTAAAAATTGTAAATTCAAATAGCAAAATAATAAAGTTTGCATATCTTTTTATAAGATAATTCATATAACGCTTAAAAATATTTTTAATAAACCAAAATGACCTATGCCAAAATGTTAACACAATTAATTTCCACACTGTTTTATTACGGAAAAACACTATCAAGTAACGACCTCTCGTTTTTTTACAATTAATAACTTTGTAAAAATTTGTAATATTTTAATCGTGTCTAAAATAGTATCAGATTAATTATTTTTTTTGTACAGTTGTGTAATCACCTCTCAATAATTTCTACCAAACGAGGTTTATAAATTAGGTTTTCGATCGTAACCAAACTTATAAGAAAACAAATATACAATTTTTATTATAAATTGTTTTTAAAATATATTCTGTTTCATTTATAATAAAGGGGTAAACCTATCTTATGGTTTGAAGCTTAGTTATCAGTGCATGCTCGTAAAACACTAATGCCGCATTATATTTTTGCCAAATTCACAAAAAATTATAAATTAATATAAGTATGTCATTGTTATTAATAGACCAATATAAAAAAAAAATAAAGTTTTTGTATTAACTTAATAACAAACGAAATTTATGATATAACATAACGTAGAAAAATCATAACCGTTTTATTTATGTCAATAATTTATAAAAATTCCTTTGATCCCTTCCCCGCTATACATCGTAATAAGAATAAATTATCATAAACATTCGAACTAGATCTTTTTATAATTTTTATTGCTTATGCTTTTTAATATAAAATGTAATATAATCATCTATCAACATCGGGCAGATTATTTTCTCCATATCAGTTTCATAATATTTACTTCAACTTAATGCTTATTATTTAGAATTAAAAACGCATTTCAAATTTTTTGATGACAAATTGAATTTATATGAAGAAAGCTCAATAAAAACATTAATTAAATACAATGAGCAAAATATTGATAAAAATGTGTCGTCTAAAAGAACTACATCGTGCACAGCTAACTACGATGAACTGCGAAATTACACAGTTACTGTTAAGTTCAGCATAAAAAACACATCGAGACTAACGATAAACAACAGTAGCACTAAAATGATGAACAAGAAAAAAATTGGATATATATCTATCGGTAAATTTTCAACCAGCGCTGAAGCAAAAGATCATATGAATATGATTTATCAAAATCCGAACTGCGAAAGCCTACAATGGCACTCATTAGTATATTAAGGTAGAAATTTGGATTTTTAAAGGATTTACTAATATTTAGTATTAAATTATTATTGAATTTATAATTAATATATTATTTTCAAAAATATTTTAAGTAAATATATTTAATCTAAACCTATCATACCACTTTTAGATATTTTATAATAAATACTTGAGTCACCCTCGAATGGTTTTTGATTGTATTTACAATGACTTTTCTTTAGTTTGTACATATCGTGTTTAACCTAATTTAAAAAAATGAAGATAGATCCATCTGACATAAATCAAAAAATGATATAAAATGATATCGATTTGATAATCTAAAAACAATGGTAAAGGTTTTTAAATTATTTACATGGTAAAATCAAGAAATTGTATGTATTTACATACACTGCTTTTATCATTTTTGCAATATTTTTTTTTTACAAAACAATGAGTAAATATCTTGTTTTAACATCGTTAAATGCAAATTTGAAATAAAGATATAATTTTAATTATACAGACATTATCCACAGCATAATAGCCTCATTTATATATCGTCGATTCAGTCATATAAAATAAGCAATATCCATTTATAGTTTTAGATATGAGAGTTCTTTCTTTAAATAAACGACATTTTTTAAAGCAATGTAACTCTGTTTTGTAAAACGGAAAGGAAAGATTTAACGTACGTGTTTAGGCTAAATATCTTATAAAATTGCTACGAAAGAAATAGGCCAAGTCAGAAAATTAAGATACATTAAAATAGCTTATATAAAAACATAACGAAATATGCAGATTAATATACGTGTCAAATATTTTCTAAATAAAATAAAAAACAAGAAAAAGTAAGGAAGTGTCGATGTTACCTTAACTGCATTAAATGAAAGATCTATCGATTAAAATCCTTCGTGTACTTTGTAAAGGTAAAGATTTTTCCAAAGATTCAACGTCATATTTAAAAAAAATCAAGGAGAGATAAAACTAATATAAAAACATATTATTGAGAGGATGTATTTTCATTTAAAATTTTACTTAGTTATATTCTGCTAAATATTTTTGCATAAATAGTCTAATTTTGATCAGATAAATTAATCCATATTGATCGATGGAATTATTTTGGGAAGCGAGGTGTAGAACATAATATAACTTGCGTATATTATATTTACAACTTATAGGGGGGGGGGCATTTGATAAATGTTAGTACATGATCTAAGTCAGTAAAAAATTTTACAGTAGCACATTTTATATTATATAAAAATGTGTATCATATGAAGTATTTTTTTGTAATTTTTTATTATCATTCATTAAAATAAAATAAAAAATATGTTTTTTTGTTATAACCATCAAATTATGGATAAGTATAATATATTAATTATAAAAATGAGTCAAAATATAAAGTATTTAGCAAGAGAACTAATATATAACATGGATCGTTAAAATTAAGAAAAACTGTCCTGTATTTATTCTAGAACGTGAGTATTTTTTATTTCGATCTATTGCATACATATTTTGTATTCAAAAAATAAATAGCAAGTTATGACTTTTAATGGGGATATTTTAAGTAAATTGCTCGATTTTCAAAGTGATATCAACATTTCAATTCATTTTTTGCATTCGCGGCGATCAAGATTCTTTTCAAAATAGCATGTAATGTATTATATCTCAATTCAATCATAAAATATATAGTAAAGTTTAAAATAGTTATATATATACCTGATAAACATGATTTCTTAATTTGCTCTTGAAAAATTATACATGTAGGAAAACTAAATTTTGCCATCCTACGATGAGAAATTTTTTTATAATAACGTAAAAATTTTTAATGTTTTTTAATAAATTATCGCGGATTAGCGTTAAATTTTGTACTTTTTAAAATTTATTTTTATATATTTTAATGCTAAATTAATTCCATTTAAATTTACAAAAAATCCTTTTTTTAATTTTTTACTGTTGATCAAAATTTATACTTTTTAAACATAAAATATATTTATTTACAGGGTCTAAAATCGATTGTTCTATTTTTAAATTCAAACGTCATAGGATATAATTGAATGATTCATCATAAAATTCCTAAATTACAATCTTTTTAAATTACTTAAATCTCATTTTTCATTAATTCAAAAATTAAAAATTTTTTATATAAATTATATTTGGTTAAAGTTTACTTAAGGACCCGGCGTAATTTGTATTTCTGTAATCTAATTTTCAACGATTCTTAGGCTAAACTATAGATGAATGGGATCTTTTCGGTATATTTCGCATTCCAGCGGTTTAATGGCCTATTAATTTAAATATATCATTATAACATTGGATATAGATGGTTTTTTGGTTTAAAT